>JAWQFJ010015095.1:0-15000 GCA_034096865.1 Theodoxus fluviatilis | reverse complement strand
TTGGCGTCAGTGAATGTAAGAGTCGGCATCACATCTGTGCCAACGAAGAGATCTTCATTTTTGTTAAACCTAAGGCGTCGTTTACGACAGACATCTTGACCTTAGTGCCACCATCACGGCAGTGTGCAGATCCTGTTATTATCATCTTTACAGCATCTGCAGGATTCGTCGATTCCTAGATTGTGATGCTTTGAAAAGAGTTGTCCATGCACTCGCCATTTCTCGTCTTGACAATTGCAACTCCCTACTGAAGGATGGGATCGATGTTTCTTGGGTTGACCAGGCGTATTCGATTTTGGTGTAATTTTGCACTGAGTTACTGTGAAAAATTAAATTCAGTGACATCTTCCATTCTGACCTCATATCATTTTATGGAGGGTTTGATCACTATGATATGTAATCAGCCGTAAGTTTTCCAAGTGTTTCTGTTACCTTTAAGTCATCATGATGATAATAAAACTTCAGCCTTTATATTTGCATAGGTGCCTGAGTAAAGTCGGTGATCAACGAGGATGTCGTTCTAGTGCAAGTAACGCTTAAAGCAAAACAACCTTCTCCCGTCAATGTCGACCAGTTTTATCATGCATATGTCAGTGCTCCTTGATGCGGTCCTGCTGTCTCTTCCGGAAAGGATAGGCTCGTTTCATTGTTTGTATGTAGCTGGGGCTTTGACGTTTCGTGATATGCTTAATGCAGATCTTCTTGTGCGGACGTACAGTAATTGTGACCAGCCACGACAAAACCAGTGCTAAGTCATTTTTTGGACAAAATAGAGTTTTAATATTTTTGAATTCTGCATTCATTTCTATTTGTTTTGATATAAGAATGGACAGTGTGAGTTAATTAGCATCGGAGTTACAGACATTTCAAGTTGGGTACTGACGTAGCGGTCATTTTGAAAAAACCGTTTCAGAAGATTTACCCTCTTCAGACATTAAACACCTTAGCAACGGTATTTCAAACTCCATTTCCAAAAATAGCTGACCTTATTTTTCTTCGACATCCACAGAGCGTTAACGCCGAGAGAGCGGCCTTTCTAACGGTATATAACATGAAGGGGTTCTGCAAGGGTTTAGGTGTGTTTATTGCGGCTAAAATGAGGCAATTAACGCTAATTACAGGGAGCTTTTGAAACAATACATAACACAAACGTCTTTATTTTACCATCAAAATATAATTTTTCAAAATGTTTCCTTTACTGGCATGATAGTTTGAACCATGTAGAATCTATTTTTTTCAAAAAGTGAAAATCACCCATATTGACCCTCCCTGCCTTTTCTCAGACTTACCGCAAAATAGGGCCGCGCGACTTAGCACTGGTTTTGTCGTGGCTGGTCACAATTTGAACCTGTATGAATTCTTCAGCTGTGTTTTATCCATCATGGTTGATAAGTCATTGTAACAAATTCAGCAAATGACTGCGTCGATCAGGAAAGCAGGCTGTCAAGCAACACACGTCAGTCAATCAGTCACTCACTCACTTATTCAATCAATCAGTAGGTAGGTCGATTGGTTATAGAGTCAGTAAGATCTTGAGAAAGTCAATCAGTCAGTCAGACAGTCAGATGTAATTCGTTCATGTCTCTTTATTCCCTCACTCATTCTATAATTAGGAAGTATCTTGCTTTGTTGCTCTGTGTGGATTCCTGCCCTCAGGTTTCTGATGCAAACCTGGTAGAGGTTGTGGATCTCCTGCGGCAGGTATCGTCCCAGCTGTCATACACCTCGCGATGCACTCATCATCTGGTGCCTGAAGATGGGTGCAAGCTATCCAGGAAAGGAAACTACACACATCTTCGTTGCATCGAGTGAACACCGTCCAACTCCGCACGAGATACTACCCATACACCTCCTTGGGCAACTCGGCTGAGCGCACCCCGAGAAAGCACTCGACGTCAGGAACGGAACGAGTAATCGACAGTCCCTGGACTGGCAGACGCCTTGTCGATGGCTTCCGTCCCGAGGCGATGGAACAAGACGGCGTAAATTATTGTCATGCTCTTCCCTCCTAAGAGGAAAAGGGTAAAAATGCAGAGTCCTCTGGAGAGAAGGTCATAGAAAGACCCTCCCCTCCTTACTCCCGGGACATAACACAAAGAAGCACAAGCTATATTGTGACATTTCACGAAGGCGTCTCACTGAATCAAATTGTAAGTTCTAAAACTCCTCCGCCTTGGAGTGCAACCTCTCAATGTTTTCGTTTGGAGTTTTGTTTCAGAATGAAACATGCAATCACAGGGAAAATGAAATGAAATTAAAAAGGACCAATGACGATAGATAATGCAGTTGTCCTTCGTTGAAAACGAACGCATTCTTCCCTGTAGAGTACCGTGAAAACTGCACAGAAGGACATGTCGTCGCTCATCACTAGGCAACTCGCACCAATCCCTCTCAATATCCAGCGGACAGGCGACGCAAATAGGCTGAATGTGTGGGATCGTGTGAGATTAGGTTATCACAGCCAGTTCTTGGAGCAATCTCCTCGCGGTCAGCGGCGTGGTCAGTCTGAAGGGCACGAGATGTCCTCGCTGACTTTGGACTCCATCAATCAATAATTGCATCGAGAGCGGGGCCAGCCGGCCTTGGAGGAAGTTTCTCAATCCACTTTCTCTGATCGAGGAGCGAGAGTGATTCTCTGAGACGATTCTTCAATAAACCCCTAAGTGCATGGTTTGGCCATTGCGTAGCTCGGAATCCTGAATGTTAGGGACGCATTTGTCTCGCTCACCGTGCAGTTCCGAGCTACTTAGCTCGGCTCGTCCGCAGCGGCCAAGTGGATCAGGAGCGTGGAAACCTTCTCACTTACTCGACAAGACACTCGCTTTTTTTGCTTCTTATTGACTCACTGAAGCTTTGTCGTTCATCTCCCTTGAGACTCATGCTTAGACGTTGCATCTAACACGAAAAGCAACAAGTAAGTAGCAGAAAATCCAGTGTCTTAAGGATCAGTTACCCCTTGGAGTAGTCCACTCTGTTGTGGTTTCTGTACAAACCAAAAGAGACATTGACGCTCGAGGTGTCTGTAAATACGTCGCACTCTAAGTAATGAAGCGTGAGTTAGCAAGCGCAGAATCGATCATAAGGTGTTCGTGTTCCCAGTGGCAGAAAAACGCCTTTAAGCATGAAAGATAGTTATTCATCGTGAGACACGCATTTTGTCTCTATTTCAATGCTGCGCTGATAGTCGTCTGCATATGTACTTTTTCTCTTGTTTCTACCATTATTAGTCTCGTAGATCTGCGTTGAAGGAATTAATCCTCGAGGAATTGTTGAATTATTGTTGAAGCGGTTTCCGTTAATGGCTTGTGAACGATGAGGCGTGTTATTGGATCTTGCATACACAATAGTATGTTGTCTAAAACACCATGGGTCACAGGGACAGAAGCCCCATCGTCATGGCATGGCGACTACAAGCTACAACACGGACAGTGGAATGGCCTTACCTGTCTGTGTACATGTTTCAAGCGTGGATGCCAAGGAAGTAAGGCTGCAAAAATCGTTTCCTCATTTCACAACGCACTCCTCAAGGAAGACCTCCGCGTGTCGGAACGATGTCCTTTGTGAATGTCCAGGGGCGGGTTTCAAAATGCGAAGATCTCGGTAGATCTACGCAGATCTCGCCGAATGGGCAGTTTCATTCTTTGCTTGCTAGCGAGCCAATCGTAGACGAGCGTAGATTGAGCGAGGCAGCTTGAGAGGTGCCTAGCTTTTAAGATTCGAGACAAAAGTTCGGCGTGGATGCGTTGACCTGCATTCGATGTGTAAACTGTAGGAGGTTTCACGATCTATTAATGCATTCAACATACACCTTTGATAAATTAATGCTGTGCATGGCTTCTATTTTCTTTGGATGGGTTGCTAGTATCTCGAAATAGAGCGTTTTCTGAATGAACCGGCAACACGTCGGCCATTGAAATGTGGCTAGTTCACCTCTTGTCGTGACGTCTACGCATGCGCATTACTTCGTCACGTTGGGTAGTTTCTTTTTTAGCTAGCTCTTACTGCGAAGCAAGATCTTGCGACCAAGATCGACTACCTATTTTGAAACCCGCCCCTGCTACACCGCTCAGGAAATCCTGAGGAAAAAGTAGTTTATGGTTATAATAATTTCATTCTTATTTTCATTAAGAACATATAGAATACCGACCGCACACACCCATACACACGCACGCACGCTCGCGCACACACACGCACGCACGTACACACGTGTGCGCGAGCGCGCACACACACACACTTTAAGAGGTGGGGGAAATATTATCTTATACAAGTCAATACGGAAGAAAAAATCTAAAAGGCAGCAAAGAGAGGGAGACTGAAATCAAAGGGGTGGAGATTGGGGGGTTGGGGGTTGGGGTTTGGGTTTGCCTGAAAACCAAAACATTATCCATGTAAGTTTGGACTGTTTTCATGTCATAGATTTTTTTAATTACCTCGCAAGAGCGAGGATGATGTGAGATTGTGGTATTATTCGATCACTGCTCAGGGAGATGGAGACTATTACATTCTGGGAACAACCACGAGTGCTCGCCGTAGCATAGAAGTATGTATGTCTGAGTGACACAAAAAGTTGACGAACAGATGAGAGCCCAAGTTCCAACCTTGAAAGCTCAGCAATTTTAATGACAGAAACATCGCTGTAACGTGTGGATTTAAAGATGTATGCTTTATACAAGTCTTCCCAGTTGTGTTATACTGCCATTTTCCGAACATTAGCGTGCTATGAATTGTCAAACGGATCCATTATCAAGACGAATGACTTTGCATGCAATCAAAAAATGAGAACATTTGTCAGGGTGATTGCTCGTCATCATCATTGCGTTACGTTACACTTTATCTCAAATGTTTTTGTCATCGACATTAGTAAACAGCTCGAAATACAAAACTGCAACAGCAGATAAACACAAGAAGTACGACATTTTAACAATGCTCTGTCAGTAACTGTTTTGTTCTTGGAGTACACAAACTGAGCGTTGTCTAATAATGAAGAGGAAAAAAAGTTCATCAGCTGTTAGAGCTAGTTTTGAGTGTTTCGAGCTTTTGACAAATCTCGATGAAAATCTCTTTAAAATACAGTGTAGCGTATCGCACTGTACAAATGATGACAACCAATTGCCCTGAGGATGTTCTCTCGAACCTTACTTTGAAGGGATGGAAACAAATTTTTCTTTACTGCACATCAGGAGAGAACCGTCCATCCAAAGACACGACAGAGTAGAAAGTCACCATTACGTGTCGTATCTATTGGTCCAAGCTTACACCGAATTTGGAGCAAATTTAGAGATGCTCCGAGATGATTATTTCATGATAAATATAGCTCACCCCCAGCCATATACTGTGCTGTCGCTCTGAGGAACACGTTGTACTGAAGTCATTTTGCATTTTATGCTTCATGTCATCATGTGCTTGACATTCTTTGCTGCTTATCTGCGATGAATCATTGTACAAGTGAGAAGATTCTCATCCAGAAGCGTCGTTAGAAGGTGCCATTAGTATTACCCGCTTCCTGGAATGTTATCACTCCTGATCACTCCCCAAAGGCGTCGCACGAAATGGGATGTTGACCAAAGCGAGCAGTCTGCACGTAACGTCTCGTCGTTGGACCGATCAGGCATTGATCTTTGGAGCACTGACTGTGGCCGTCTATTTGGCCAGTTCTTTGAGCCGACCACCTAATTTCCTCAAGGGAGGCCGTGACGTCTTTGCAAATTTTCCCAGTAATTTATCTCGAAAAGCTAGCAAAAGGTCCCCGCGCACTTTTACGTACACATGCTCTGTAATCACAAAGACATCTCTCTTTGATGTTTCGCAGTCCCTTTCATGGCTCCGTGGCAGGTTAGACTTTTTCGCGAGGTTTGACCCACGCCCTTTCATGCACTAATGAATTATGACCGTCGATCTACTTTGCATCAAAGGCCACAGCCGCGACGATCCCAGACGATGGCATCTCTGGGGACGAGAGTGCAATGGACGTGGAGAGTTCTATGCTCGATTAGAGCTGGCCGCAGTCGACGGCTGCGAGCAAGAGCCTCTGTGACGGCCTGTTGGTGCCCTCACTCTGGCCCTCGTAGGTTCCACGTGCAGGAGCCTGCTTTTGGCTTCTTCTCCACGGCAGGGCTTTATGGACATCGATCCTGAGACCAGCAGCAGCCCCTTCAGCCACTGGCCGCACTGACTGTGCCCGGGAGATAATACGCAGATCCGGCCCACAACGCAACTCCTACAGAACGCTATCTGGACCGCGAATCTTGGTCCATGGATCTCGTTGGAAAGTCAAGAAACGACGCCAAGTGGATTTGATGGGAGCTATTTTTTATTGGACACCCTCCAGAAGACGGCTGCTCTTGCGTCAAAGACACTTGGTGTAATGAAATCGATTAGAACGTGATTTGTACCGCGCTAAAATTTATTCCTCACGAGGGTCGGGTTGTGATGTTTTCAACAGGTCATTCGAAGAGTGCATTTGAGATTTGCTCGGAAATGACAGCAGCATTTGGATTACAAATTTCAACTGACTTTATTTGGTTTGAAGACGCGTTTGATTACTTGGGCTCCTCTTCATCGAAATAAGATTTTCACTGTACCGCCTTGACGAGGAAGATTCCTGTCAGATTCACGCGAGTTCTTTACGACGATGGATGACTGATTTTTTTGCGGCCTATCAGTCTGTGTAGGCTATGTAAGGCCATTAATCATAACATCAAAAAGTAAGAGCTGGTAAGAATAAGAGCAAATGAAGGCACGATTTCCCTCGTTATTCAAGTCTTTCGAATCGCGTAGGGAGACGCGGTAGGTCAATTCTTACCCCCATCCCACAGGGGAATGGTGACTGTGAATGCATGCAGGCAGAGTTCATCGAGTGCAAGAAATCAATGGCAGTGAAGTCGATGGGAGCTTCACTGGTGACATTAGAGTGATGTGTAGTTTTTCAATGCTCATAAGCAACGCGAGACAATCAGAACATGTTTGCCACTCGCAAAGTTTGCCTGCAGACAAGACTTTAATGATTACGGAGATCGATATAAATATTCGTTGCGATGACATAGATAAAGTAGACTCGTATTTGCACAAAGTGCTGTATAATTTTGAAGCTCTTAGTTCCAGTTGTACCAAAAAATACAGACTCGTGAAAGTTCAGCATGTAACTCTTTCGATTAAGCCTTTTGAAAATAATTTTAAAGAAGTAATTATAGAAGAAAAAAGAACATTGTTCACGTGCTCATATCATCATCATCATCATCATCATCATCATCATCATCATCATCATCATCATCATCATCATCATCATCATCATCATCATCATCATCATCATCATCATCATCATCATCATCATCATCATCATCATCATCATTATCATCATCATCATCATCATCATCATCATCATCATCATCATCATCACCACCACCACCACCACCACCACCACCACCACCACCACCACCACCACCACCACCACCACCACCACCCCACCACCACCACACCACCATCACATCATCATCATCATCATCATCATCACCACCACCACCACCACCACCACCACCACCACCACCATCACCCACATCATCATCATCATCATCATCATCATCATCATCATCATCATCATCATCATCATCATCATCATCATCATCATCATCATCATCATCATCATCATCATCATCAAAGTCACCGGCTTTGAAATCACCATCTAAATCATGAAAGAAATACTCATAGGCAATTTAGCTATAACATTCAATCAAGACTTAAGTGAAAAAAACAAGGGTATTGGAAATCAATAGGGAGCATCTGCTATTTCAGTAGAAAGAAGAAAAACTACACAGACAAACAACAAGGGAAAGCGAATGTAACAGGCAACGTCGGGTCAAGGAAGTAGAGGAAGACAATAACCAGGCAATACAATAGTTGTTCAGGAGTTCGATGAACAGGGAGAAGGTTACGCCTTCTATCCCTCGGTACAACGCGTTGACTAGAGGGGGGGGGGGTCGTGGGGGGGGGGGGGGGGGGGGGGGAAGGGGGGGAAGAAGAAAAAGCTAAAAATAAATTTACTCTTAGGGAAAGTTCGCTTCGACGCTGAGAACGCGTGTTGCTGACTTGTGTACTGCGATTGGGGGAGGGGGACGGGGGGGGGGGGGGGGGGAGGGTTTTCCGTGGCTGGTGACCTTCATCTTTCCCATTCACCGAGTCCGTCGTTAGTGGAAAGCGAGCGTCTCGTGTGGCCTGGTCATCTTTCAACTGGTACAGTGAAGCCAGTACAGGGACGTGAATGGTTTCACAGGTAACTTGATGTCGACGAAGGTCATGACCTCCTCCTCCTCCTCCTCCTCCTCCTCCTCACTCACATCCTCGCTTCCTCCTCATCCTCCTCCCTCCTAAAGAATCACCTATCCTCCTACTCCTACTCCATCCCCTCCTCCTCTTTCCCCACTCCCGTCGTCCTCCACCTGAGCCCCCCTCTTTTTACCTCCTCCCCCCTTTCCTCCTTCCACCTCCTCCCTATCCTCCTCCTCTCCTCCTCCTCCTCCTCCTCCCTCCTCCTCCTCCTCCCACCTCCTCTCCTCCCCTCCCCTCCTCCCCCCACCTCCTCCCCTCCCTCCTCCCCCCCTCCTTCCTTCCTCCTCCCCACTTCCCTCCCTCCTCCTCCCCTCCTCCTCCCCTCCCCCCTCCTCCTCCTCTCTCCTCCTCCCCCCTTCTCTTCCTCCTCTCTCCTCCTCCTCTCTCCTCCCCGCCCTCCTCTTCTCCTCTCCTCCTGCTCCCTCCTCCTCCTCCTCCTCCTGCTCCCTCCTATCCTCCTCCTCCCTTTTCCACCTCCCTCCTCCTCTCACTCCCTCCCCCTCCTCCTCCTCCTCCTCCTCCTCCCTCCCCCACCTGCCTCCTCCCCACCCCCCCCCCCCCTTTCCTTCCTCCTACCCCCTTCCTCCTCCTCCTCTTCCTCCTTCCTCCTCCTCCATGTGCCTCTCCTCCTCCTCCCTCCCTCCTCCTCCTCCTCCTCCCTCCTACCTCCTTCTTCCTCTCCTCTTCTTCTCTCTTCTTCTTCTTCTTCTTCTTCATTGGTCTTCTTCTTCTTCTTCTCTTCTTTCTCTTCTTTCTTCTTCTTCCTTCTTCTCTTTTCTTTCTTTCTTATTCTTCTTCTGCTTCTTCTTTCTTCTTCTTCTTCTTCTCCCTCCTTCCCTCTCCCTCTCCCTCTCATTCTTCTTCTTCTTCTTCTTCTTCTTTTTCTTCTTCTTCTTCTTCTACTTCTCCTTCTTCTTCTGCTTCTTCTGCTTCTGCTTCTGCTTCTTCTGCTTCTGCGTCTGCTTTTCAACGATGATGAGACAAATAAAATGTCAAATTTCCGCTCAGATTCGGAAGAGAACCTGTGCACACAAACAGAGGAAGGGTAGGAGTCAGACAACTTTCTGAGGTCTGTTCATTCAGATGACTGGGTGGAAAGAAGCAACGTCAGATTCACCTTTGTCTTTTACTTCATTGTTCCCGTACAATGAAAAAGCGAAGAAGGGACATTGACAGGTTTTGACTGACACTTCAAATAATAAACATGAAATTGGCGATGAAAGTAAAAGACGACGATGACGACGATGATGATGGTGGTAGTAGTGATTATTGCATGGTGATGATGATGATGATGATGATGATGATGATGATGATGATGATGATGATGATGATGATGATGATGATGATGATGATGATGATGATGATGATGATGATGGTTGCATTTGATTTAGGAAATAAATAACCTTTTACACGTATTAGAACCCATTATATTCCTCTGTCACTGAAGCCTCAGAATACGGATCGGCGTCTATTCTGTCCATTAGGGGAGTAATGAGAAGACCGATCGTAAATCAACGTTTTTAAGGCAGCCGGTCCCTTCGAGATGAACTCTCCAAAGAGGCACACAGAAGAAAAAAAAGCTAACACACTCGAAGAAATCAACGCACGAATTCTCGAAATGGGGAGGGAATCATTTCCAGTGCAGAGCGGCAGGGAGACATGCTCGCTCAGGAAGCGTTTCGCCAAGTTTCCGCCTTCAAGGGAGGCGAGGCAAAAACTCCCAACGAACTGCGATGACTCGGTAATGGCGGCAGCGACAGCGCCGCTTGTTTGAGGCAAGGCGCACCGGAAGACGAGACGAAGCCCCTCTGCGCAAAAAGCACGCTTGTAGCAGGAAGCTTCGGAGAGGAGAGTGGAGAGGTCTGGGAGGAAATGAAGACGGGGAAAAACGCAGGAACGACGGATGACGGATGACAACGGGAGTCTTCTTCGACTTCTTCAAGATGGAGGCACGTCTTTGGCCGCGGGTTGTGCCTGGCCCCTTCACTTGCCCCAGTGCCCCTACAAGCGCCGCTGAGCGACGGCGCTGCATTAGCGCTGATTCTCTGCAGTGTCTCCAGCGCCCAAAACGACGTTCATTGACGTCCGGATGGAGAAACAGAAAGTGCGGACAAGGGCCTCGGGGAAGAAGGAAAAAACTTCTCCGCAGAGTGATCGATAGTTCTGTGCGTTTTGGAGGGAGGAAGGGGGGCAAGGGGGGGGTGTGAGGGGGGAGCCGGCAGATGAGATCATGGGAGGAAGAATGATGTGGGACTGGATATAAAGATACGAACTTACCGTTAACGTCGTTGTTGTAATTTCTTTAACGCAGCTGTGTATGCTGTTGCCATCACTACTGATTTCTGATGACGGTGGTTCTTATAATTATAAGAAGTAAGGTTGGATGACAGGAGTGATGTGAAGGCTGTGGTGTTTTCGACGAAGACTGAGATGATTTAGTACGTTGGTGCTGTTGCTGCTAATACTGATGCATCACCACGTAATGGGATTTGTTTTCAGAAAAGACAAGATGAGTTTTGCAATAAGATTGCATACATTATGGCTTCAACCTCGTAAAAATGAGCAGTACGTCAAAAAGCAGAAATGATCGCCACTAAAACTGTCCATGCAATACGTTTTAAGCTAATGGCTGGGTACGCAATATCAACATGTAGAGTCCTCAACGGGAGTTGTAGAATTAAGAAAGAAATACTCACACAGAGCCTGCATTGTGTGATGTAGATCAACATGTGAACACGACCCTGCCTCTGTTGCAAAACGTGTATGAACGTGTTGAATTGACGTCATTCCAACCTTAAATATTACCCTCAGTGTGGCAATGCATACAATGTCGAGCGGCCACATCGGAGACTTATAAGCGTGAGTGCGGAGTGGGGTCCAGCGGAGCTCGGTTCCTCTTGCACACCGGACAATCCTCTCCAAAAGGGATTGAGCGGGTCGAAGACTGAAGTGAAAGGGCACACGGAGTCTACGAAGCCAGGAATGATAGGAAGTGAATTTTAAACACTTATCCTTCTAACATCGAGGGCGACCTTAAAAACAGAGCAAATGACCCAAGGACCTTCATCAATAGGTTAAAAAGATCTTAGTCTTGCAATTTAGTCAAAGAAACTGAAATTCTCACAGGAAAGCAGGATCACACAAGCCAAGTGCCTATGAGAGAAAAAAAGAAGAGGAAAGAAAGACGACAGTATTTACCTTATTCAAATGACCTTTAAAAGGTTATGCCAGCAGAATGGACTATTATCAAATAATTACAGGATTACATAGACCTTCATGTAAACTTTCCCGAAGCTAGGATGATGTACAATCTAGCATTATAGGCTGGGTAATGGACTGTGGCACTTATGTGGCAGTTGATTCGTATTCAGCTCTCGCGCTTATGTTTATTGTACAAGTCGGAACATAACTCTCTGTCAACTCTCATTATCGGGTTAATTTATCTTTGCTGTTGGAACACTTTTGTTCGTTGGATCAAATACACTATCTAACGGGACCGCCAGCTTTTGCAGTTTTGACGCGATTTGTCATTTGGCCTCTCGTGACGTTTTGACGTTCGTGGGAAAATTAATTCCGGTAGAATGAAAGCTACAGTGGACTAGTAATAATCGTGATTTCACATAGTAGTGTCTTTCATGTGTTTCATGTGTTTCATGTGCATTTAATTAATTCGAAGACTGAAAGAAAGTAGTGTATTACTTTCGTAATCAAAGACACTTAGAGCGTAATGAAGCAAGAATTCATACTCGATCAATTTGTTAACATTTGCCAGACCAGTGCGGGAATGTGCGCGTGATTTTTCAGTATTGCCGTTCATTTTATTGAAAAAGTTTAGGTGCTGTACTTGTCATCAAGAAGTATTCTTCAGACTGACAAATTAATATTATGAGCTAGTGAGCTTTCATCGGAGAGCGAACAGCGCAGCTATTGTAAAATAGTTTCGTTAGATATTGTCTTTGATTGGATACAGCGGACAAACGGTTCCAGAGTTTTACAACAATCTGTCAACTTGATCTGCAGTATAGGTTCCCTGTGTTAAAACCGTACTACCATAGCAACACAATGGTGTCTGGGGGAAAAAATCTTTTCTTTCTGGATCGCGTCCTGGAGCAATGTGGTTAAGATAGATTTATCAAAATTTTATTCGCAACACCATATATAGTTTTTCGTTATTGTGTTCATGCATTCCTCAAATACCGCTTTACCCCCTTTCTTTTCCTTTGCTCTCTTTTTGTCTCATTACTCTGTTTCGTCAAACTCCACCAACACAAGCACCCCCCACCCCCACCCCCACCCCCCACCCTATTCTTCCACAACCAGGCTCTTGAGCATTTCTTCTCTCTCAGTCTCTGCCATGGAAACGTGTACTATTTCTTCCCACCCTTCTCCTTCGGTAATCTTTGCCACCATTGCCTCTCCCTCCATCATCACCACAGGAAAGCCTACAGTCTCTTCCAGACCTTTCCTTTTCCAATCTGTTCCTCCAGAGGGCGTAAACATCCGTCCGACAGTCGCTCCCAGGCCGGGGAACGGCGAGACTATTCCCTCTTTATTTCCGTCCTCGCCCCACGTAACACGAATTGCGCATGCGCCGTCAGACGCACTGTCTCAGGGCAAGGTTAGCTCGGCGTCACCCGGTCTCAACTTCGCCCTCCCCTGTCGCAGTTGTCCCCCCTAGTTCGCCCATTACGGCATTCCCTGTTGTGAGCGTGCATGACGTGTCTGGATAATAGGCGGCGAGAGAGAAGCTTGGTCCTACATTCAGCTCACCAAAAAGACGATCGTTGCGCCCATGGAGAGGAGTTGCCTGCCTGACGAAATACATTCTTTCAGCTGCTCTTTGAGCTGTAGAAGAGAACTGTGGGCTTTCTGGCAAAGACGCGAAGAGGGGTGAATTTCTTTGGCAGTGGTTTGGATTGTCGGCCATTTTTAAAGATGATTCTAGCACAACCAGTCAAAATGATTATTCGTTTCTTGTTTTAGTGATAATATCTCATGCACAATACAGTTGGTGGGGCGGGGGTGGGGGCTGGGGGTTTGTGTGCATGTGATTGGATTTCCTTTCGATCAAATGTAACATAATGTTTTTTCCTGTTCTCAATAATATTTTTCTGACAAAAAAGGTCTGCAGATGTCCTGCACAGAGTTACGACTTACTATGTGTAAGTTCTTGACGCAATGTAGGTCGTTCATTTTAGACTATCCTAGACGCGAACTACACGTACATATGTTTAATATTGTAATGGTGTCCTTTATTGACTGAATTGAACAGTAATGTACGTTATCATGTTTGATGAGGTGTTATACGCCAGTGATTCACAAACCAAATCATGGACACATGACAACAAACTAAAGTGCGTTGTGTTTGGTTACTTTGTTATGAAATTAGCATTTCGTTGTCATATGATCCATTGACCCCAGAGCGTCATTTTCAAAGAGCGTCATCGACAGCGATTTTCCATTGAGCTTCGAAGTGAATACTTCCCTTGCCATTTGCCTCTGACCAGAAAGTAGGATCAAAGTCCACGTTGTGTCAACCAGCTGTTTCGATGCTGCATACCGTCAAGGTGTCTCGAGGATGCAACCATTCATTTGGCCACAGCTGAAGCCTGTCGTCTAATAGGCTACATCTTCGTCAAATGCGTATTACACAGGATTAGTTTTTGTTTTATGAGGAAAAGCGTTCTGTATTGTCGTCTTTTACTAAGTGCAAAAAAAAACACCATCGCACACGCTGGCAAGGTGTCGCACTTCATTGTGATGCACTGCTTGTATTTGTGTTGCGTTGCGTTGCTCTGTGTTGTGATGTGTTGCGTTGCGTTGCACTGTGTTGTGCTGTGTTGCGCTGTGTTGCTCTGTGTTGTTGTGACGAGATCACTTCCCCCCCCTCCCCTTTCCTCTGTGTACTTACTAACCTGTGGTATGTAAATTAGTGTGGCCGCCAACCATGTTAAAAATAGTAACGTTGAAGTGTTGTTGGGATGCGCCTCGCCAACCAATCAGTCTCCACTGTGTGTTCGAGGGTTTAGTTCAGAATTGGCCTACAGTATCTCTCTACACGGTACATGAGAGGTGAGTGACTAAAGACACCGTTACTTGCATTGTGTTTGCTGTGGACTGTTTTGGTGATTGATGACCTTGCGTGACCTAAGGAGGTTGCTGGGTCGTGACGCGCCATCCATCTATCCGATCATGGCAAGCTTGGTGCACATGTCATGGAGGAATTTTTGCGATTGGCCCCATTGTTACAT
Organism: Theodoxus fluviatilis; assembly: GCA_034096865.1. Lineage (NCBI taxonomy): Eukaryota > Metazoa > Mollusca > Gastropoda > Cycloneritida > Neritidae > Theodoxus > Theodoxus fluviatilis. Next base: position 427 of record JAWQFJ010015095.1, on the reverse strand, counting down.
GTGATTGAGGAGTTTTTGTGAATGGCCTCATACTCACACGTGCGTACGGAATTATTGCTTTATGTATAAAACCCCCGACCGACTGTGGCAGGCACGCAGAATACCACCAGCGATGGGAGACCATCACGCCGTTTGAAGTGCAAACTCTTCTCTGCGCCATGCTGTCTGAAATTGCAAGCGTCTCTCCGTTCTTCACCCTCCCCTGTGGTTTGAGGCCTGCGTTCGAAATTACCAAGCGTTCTACGTTTCACAGCCATTTGAAGCCAGCGGTGAAAGAACAAGAGTATTCTCCGTTTCCCGGTCGTGCAAGCTTCTGCCCTCCCGGCATCTCCACCATCGAGTCGTCACGCGCTCGCCTGAGTTCTAAACTGCGAGGCGTCTCTCTCGTCTGCATTTCGTCAAAGCTAACCTCACGTTTTGTTGTGTG
>JAWQFJ010015091.1:0-15000 GCA_034096865.1 Theodoxus fluviatilis | reverse complement strand
GTGTGTGTGTGTGTGTGTGTGTGTGTGTGTGTGCGCGCGCGCGCGCGGGTAAATATTCACTTCGCGCTTTTTCCAACCTTCTTATCTTCAGCGCTTCACCGTTCGTCGACGAATCTCATCATGCACCTTCAAGCAAATCTTAATGCTTCTAACCCTCTGCCTTTGCCTTACTCCTAGCAGCTCCCCTCCCCCCCAATTCCTCTTCATCCCTCCACCTCCAATCCACCCCCTATCCTTCATTCCTTCCACTCACCCCCTCCCCGTCATCCCTTCCACTCCATCCCACTCCACCCCTCCATCCCACTCCCATCCCTACCCTCTCTGCGGTATGCTTGTGGTAAGAGTAGGCCCAAAGCGTCACCCAATGCGGGTTTCGAAAAAGACCACTAACGGGAACTTGAGGCGACTCACACTCACTCTATGCAGCATGAGTGATTTTCGTGATCAGTGGCCCTGCATAGCTTACGCAGATAGACCTTCAAACTTACCTCTCTATTCATTCATTCGTTCGTTCATTTATTCATTCCTGAGTTCGTTCATTCATTTGTGCGTTCGTTCGTTGGTTAGTTGGCTCATTCGAAGTGCATAATACGTTTCTATTCACCTTTAGTAGGGATTTTGTAGTCAATGGCGCTACATAGCCTGCAAAGGCTGAAAGGCCTTAAGCCTGCATTTAATTAAGCATTCACTCACTCTTTCGCTCATTCATTCGTTCATTTCCCTTCCCAGAATCCCACGCTATTCGGGACAGCGGAGGAGGAAACCCCTCGTGATAACACAGCAGGACCAAACCTTGATGGACATATTTATCTCTCCTTATTTGAACAAGTTCAACCCACGCAGGAAACGGGGACTTATCGCTGCTCACGGGGGGTATCTTGTACCCCTCCCCAAATACGAACAATCCTTGAAGGTACCAGTGTGTATATAGAAAGAGGTCACCCTATGGAATTGGTTTGCACTGGAATCTAGGCGGGGTGTGTGTGTGTGTGTGTGTGTGTGTGTGTGTGTGTGTGTGTGTGTGCTCGCGCGTGTGTATGTGTGTGTGTGTGTGTGTGCGCGTGAGTGATTGTGCGCGCGCATGTGCATGCCTGCGTGTGTGTGCGTGTGCGCGCGCGCGTGTGTGTACCCGCGCGCGCGTGCGTTGCGGAAGAGGAAGAGCAGGAGTAGGTCTTTCTTCTGCTTCACCATTTCTTCCTCTTTCTCCCCCCCACCCCCACCCCCCCACCCCTACTTCTTCACCACCACAGCTTCACTTCCCTTATCACTACAAACACTACCACTGGCACCACCACTTCAATACCACCACATCACTACCACCACCATCCTCACCACCACCATCACTACAACCATCATCACCATCACTACCACACCACTCACCATCACTACCACACCACTCAACATCACTACCACACCACCCTCAACATCACTACCACCACAATCCTCACCACCACTACCACCACCATCATTATCACTACCACACCACCCTCAACACCACTACCACCACCCTCAACATCACTACCACACCACCCTCAACATTACTACCGCCACCACCCTGTCAACCATCAGCATCACCACCATCACCTCTCTCCATCATTACCACCATCCTCACCATCACTACCACCACCCTCACCATCACTACCACCACCCTCACTATCACTACCACCACCCTCACCATCACTACCACCACCCTCACCATCACTACCACCACCACCACCATCACTACCACCACCCTCACCATCACTACCAACATCCTCACCATCACTACCACCACCATCACCATCACTACCACCACCCCTACCATCACTACCACCACCACCACCATCACTACCACCACCCTCACCATCACTACCACCACCCTCACCATCACTACCACACCACTCACATCACTACCACCACCACCACCATCACTACCACCACCCTCACCATCACTACCACCACCACCACCATCACTACCACCACCCTCACCATCACTACCACCACCCTCACCATCACTACCACCACCACCACCATCACTACCACCACCCTCACCATCACTACCACCACCCTCACCATCACTACCACCACCCTCACCATCACTACCACCACCCTCACCATCACTACCACCACCCTCACCCATCACTACCACCACCACCACCATCACTACCACCACCACCACCATCACTACCACCACCACCACCATCACTACCACCACCCTCACCATCACTACCACCACCCTCACCATCACTACCACCACCCTCATCATCACTACCACCACCCTCACCATCACTACCACCACCCTCACCATCACTACCACCACCCTCACCATCACTACCACCACCCTCACCATCACTACCACCACCCTCACCATCACTACCACCACCCTCATCATCACTACCACCACCCTCACCATCACTACCACCACCCTCACCATCACTACCACCACCCTCACCATCACTACCACCACCCTCACCATCACTACCACCACCCTCACCATCACTACCACCACCCTCACCATCACTACCACCACCCTCATCATCACTACCACCACCCTCACCATCACTACCACCACCCTCACCATCACTACCACCACCACCACCATCACTACCACCACCCTCACCATCACTACCACCACCCTCATCATCACTACCACCACCCTCACCATCACTACCACCACCCTCACATCACTACCACCACCCTCACCATCACTACCACCACCCTCACCATCACTACCACCACCCACCATCACTACCACCACGACCATCACTACCACCACCCTCACCATCACTACCACCACCACCATCCCTACCACCACCCTCACATCACTACCACCACCCTCATCATCACTACCACCACCCTCAACATCACTACCACCACCCTCACCATCACTACCACCACCACCATCACTACCACCACCCTCACCATCACTACCACCACCCTCACCATCACTACCACCACCCTCACCATCACTACCACCACCACCATCACTACCACAACCCTCACATCACTACCACCACCCTCACCATCACTACCACCACCCTCACCATCACTACCACCACCACACCATCACTACCACCACCCTCACCATCACTACCACCACCCTCACCATCACTACCACCACCCTCACCATCACTACCACCACCCTCACCATCACTACCACCACCACCATCACTACCACCACCCTCACCATCACTACCACCACCCTCACCATCACTACCACCACCACCATCACTACCACCACCCTCACTATCACTACCACCACCCTCACCATCACTACCACACCACTCACCATCACTACCACCACCCTCACCATCACTACCACCACCCCACCATCACTACCACCAGTTACCCCACCATCACTACCACCAGTTACCCCACCATCACTACCACCACCCTCACTATCACTACCACCACCCCATCATCACTACCACCACCCTCATCATCACTACCACCACCCTCATCATCACTACCATCACCCTCACCATCACTACCACCACCATCACTACCACCACCATCACTACCATCACCATCACTACCGCCACCACCCTGTCAACCCTCATCATCACTACCATCACCCTCACCATCATTACCACCACCCTCACCATCACTACCACACCACCCTCACCATCACTACCACACCACCCTCACCATCACTACCACCAACATCACTACCACCACCATCACCATCACTACCGCCACCACCCTGTCAACCCTGAGCATCACCACCATCACTACCACTCAACATCGATCACTACCACTACCACCACCACCACCATCACTACCACCACCAACATCATCACTACCACCACCCTCACTATCACTACCACCACCCTCACCATCACTACCACCACCCTCACCATCACTACCACCACCCTCATCATCACTACCACCACCATTATCACCACCACTACCACACCACCACCATCACTACAACCATCCTCAACATCACTTCCACCACCATCCTCACCATCATTACCACCAACATCACAACCACCACCATTACCATCACTATCACCACCATTCCCATCACTACCACCACCATTACCATCACTACCATCACCCTCACCCTCACTACCACCACCATTACCATCACTACCACCACCATCACCATCACTACCACCACCATCACCATCACTACCACCACCATCACCATCACTGCCACCACCATTACCATCACTATCACCACCATTACCATCACTACCACCACCATTACCATCACTACCACCACCCTCACCATCACTACCACCACCACCATTACCATCACTACCACCACCCTCACCCTCACTACCACCACCATTACCATCACTACCACCACCATTACCATCACTACCACCACCCTCACCATCACTACCACCACCATTACCATCACTACCACCACCCTCACCATCACTACCACCACCCTCACCATCACTACCACCACCACCACCATCACTACCACCACCCTCACCATCACTACCACCACCCTCACCATCACTACCACCACCCTCATCATCACTACCACCACCCTCACCCTCACTACCACCACCACCACCATCACTACCACCACCCTCATCATCACTACCACCACCCTCATCATCACTACCACCACCCTCATCATCACTACCACCACCCTCACCATCACTACCACCACCCTCACATCACTACCACCACCCTCACTATCACTACCACCACCCTCACCATCACTACCACCACCCTCACCATCACTACCACCACCACCACCATCACTACCACCACCCTCACCATCACTACCAACATCCTCACCATCACTACCACCACCATCACCATCACTACCACCACCCTTACCATCACTACCACCACCACCACCATCACTACCACCACCCTCACCATCACTACCACCACCCTCACCATCACTACCACCACCCTCATCATCACTACCACCACCCTCACCATCACTACCACCACCCTCACTATCACTACCACCACCACCACCATCACTACCACCACCACCACCATCACTACCACCACCACCACCATCACTACCACCACCCTCACCATCACTACCACCACCCTCACCATCACTACCACCACCCTCATCATCACTACCACCACCCTCACCATCACTACCACCACCCTCACCATCACTACCACCACCCTCACCATCACTACCACCACCCTCACCATCACTACCACCACCCTCACCATCACTACCACCACCCTCATCATCACTACCACCACCCTCACCATCACTACCACCACCCTCACCATCACTACCACCACCCTCACCATCACTACCACCACCCTCACCATCACTACCACCACCCTCACCATCACTACCACCACCCTCACCATCACTACCACCACCCTCATCATCACTACCACCACCCTCACCATCACTACCACCACCCACACCATCACTACCACCACCATTACCATCACTACCACCACCCTCACCATCACTACCACCACCCTCATCATCACTACCACCACCACCATCACTACCACCACCCTCACTATCACTACCACCACCCTCACCATCACTACCACCACCCTCACCATCACTACCACCACCACCATCACTACCACCACCACCATCACTACCACCACCCTCACCATCACTACCACCACCACCATCACTACCACCACCCTCACTATCACTACCACCACCCTCATCATCACTACCACCACCCACACCATCACTACCACCACCCTCACCATCACTACCACCACCACCATCACTACCACCACCCTCACCATCACTACCACCACCCTCACCATCACTACCACCACCCTCACCATCACTACCACCACCACCATCACTACCACCACCCTCACTATCACTACCACCACCCTCACCATCACTACCACCACCCACACCATCACTACCACCACCATTACCATCACTACCACCACCCTCACCATCACTACCAACATCCTCACCATCACTACCACCACCCTCACCATCACTACCACCACCACCATCACTACCACCACCACCACCATCACTACCACCACCCTCACCATCACTACCACCACCACCATCACTACCACCACCCTCACTATCACTACCACCACCCTCACCATCACTACCACCACCACTCACCATCACTACCACCATCATCAACATCACTACCACCATCCTCACCATCACTACCACCACCCTCACCATCACTACCGCCACCACCATCACTACCACCACCCTCACTATCACTACCACCACCCCATCATCACTACCACCACCCTCATCATCACTACCACCACCCTCATCATCACTACCACCACCCTCACCATCACTACCACCACCATCACTACCACCACCATCACTACCATCACCATCACTACCGCCACCACCCTGTCAACCCTCATCATCACTACCATCACCCTCACCATCATTACCACCACCCTCACCATCACTACCACACCACCCTCACCATCACTACCACACCACCCTCACCATCACTACCACCAACATCACTACCACCACCATCACCATCACTACCGCCACCACCCTGTCAACCCTGAGCATCACCACCATCACTACCACTCAACATCGATCACTACCACTACCACCACCACCACCATCACTACCACCACCAACATCATCACTACCACCACCCTCACTATCACTACCACCACCCTCACCATCACTACCACCACCCTCACCATCACTACCACCACCCTCAGCATCACTGATGAGGGTGGTGGTAGTGATGGTGAGGGTGGTGGTAGTGATGGTGAGGGTGGTGGTAGTGATGGTGAGGGTGGTGGTGGTGATGGTGAGGGTGGTGTGGTAGTGATGATGAGGATGGTGGTAATGATTGTGAGGGGTGATGGTGGTGATGGTGAGGGTGGTGTGGTAGTGATGGTGAGGGTGGTGGTAGTGATGATGAGGGTGGTGGTAGTGATGATGAGGGTGGTGGTAGTGATGATGAGGGTGGTGGTAGTGATGATGAGGGTGGTGGCAGTGATGATGAGGGTGGTGGTAGTGATGGTAATGGTGGTGGTAGTGATGATGAGGGTGGTGGTAGTGATGGTAATGGTGGTGGTAGTGATGATCAGGGTGGTGGTAGTGATGGTGAGGGTGGTGGTAGTGATGATAAGGGTGGTGGTAGTGCTGATAATGGTGGTGGTAGTGCTGATAATGGTGGTGGTAGTGATGATAATGGTGGTGGTAGTGATGATAAGGGTGGTGGTAGTGATGATGAGGGTGGTGGTAGTGATGATGAGGGTGGTGGTAGTGATGGTGAGGGTGGTGGTAGTGAGGGTGAGGGTTGACAGGGTGGTAGTGAAGGTGAGGGTGGTGGTAGTGATAATGATGGTTGACAGGATGGTAGTGATGATGAGGGTGGTGGTAGTGATGATGAGGGTGGTGGTAGTGATGATGAGGGTGGTGGTAGTGATGATGAGGGTGGTGGTAGTGATGGTGGTGGTGGTGGTAGTGAGGGTGAGGGTGGTGGTAGTGATGATGAGGGTGGTGGTAGTGATGGTGAGGGTGGTGGTTGTGATGGTGAGGGTGGTGGTAGTGATGGTGGTGGTGGTGGTAGTGAGGGTGAGGGTGGTGGTAGTGATGATGAGGGTGGTGGTAGTGATGGTAATGGTGGTGGTAGTGATGGTGAGGGTGGTGGTAGTGATGGTAATGGTGGTGGTAGTGATGGTAATGGTGGTGGTAGTGAGGGTGAGGGTGGTGGTAGTGATGGTAATGGTGGTGGTGGTAGTGATGGTAATGGTGGTGGTAGTGATGGTAATGGTGGTGGTAGTGATGGTAATGGTGGTGATAGTGATGGTAATGGTGGTGGCAGTGATGGTGATGGTGGTGGTAGTGATGGTGATGGTGGTGGTAGTGATGGTGATGGTGGTGGTAGTGATGGTAATGGTGGTGGTAGTGAGGGTGAGGGTGATGGTAGTGATGGTAATGGTGGTGGTAGTGATGGGAATGGTGGTGATAGTGATGGTAATGGAGGTGGTTGTGATGTTGGTGGTAATGATGGTGAGGATGGTGGTGGAAGTGATGTTGAGGATGGTTGTAGTGATGGTGGTGGTGTGGTAGTGGTGGTGATAATGGTGGTGGTAGTGATGATGAGGGTGGTGGTAGTGATGGTGAGGGTGGTGGTAGTGATGGTGAGGGTGGTGGTAGTGATAGTGAGGGTGGTGGTAGTGATGATGTTGGTGGTGGTAGTGATGGTGGTGGTGGTGGTAGTGGTAGTGATCGATGTTGAGTGGTAGTGATGGTGGTGATGCTCAGGGTTGACAGGGTGGTGGCGGTAGTGATGGTGATGGTGGTGGTAGTGATGTTGGTGGTAGTGATGGTGAGGGTGGTGTGGTAGTGATGGTGAGGGTGGTGTGGTAGTGATGGTGAGGGTGGTGGTAATGATGGTGAGGGTGATGGTAGTGATGATGAGGGTTGACAGGGTGGTGGCGGTAGTGATGGTGATGGTAGTGATGGTGGTGGTAGTGATGGTGGTGGTAGTGATGGTGAGGGTGATGGTAGTGATGATGAGGGTGGTGGTAGTGATGATGAGGGTGGTGGTAGTGATGATGAGGGTGGTGGTAGTGATGGTGAGGGTGGTGGTAGTGATGGTGAGGGTGGTGGTAGTGATGGTGGTGGTGGTGGTAGTGATGGTGAGGGTGGTGGTAGTGATGATGAGGGTGGTGGTAGTGATGATGAGGATGGTGGTAATGATTGTGAGGGGTGGTTGTGGTGATGGTGAGGGTGGTGTGGTAGTGATGATGAGGGTGGTGGTAGTGATGGTGAGGGTGGTGGTAGTGATGGTGAGGGTGGTGGTAGTGATGATGAGGGTGGTGGTAGTGATGATGAGGGTGGTGGTAGTGATGATGAGGGTGGTGGTAGTGATGGTGAGGGTGGTGGTAGTGATGGTGAGGTGGTGGTAGTGATGGTAATGGTGGTGGTAGTGATGGTGAGGGTGGTGGTAGTGATGGTGAGGGTGGTGGTAGTGATGATGAGGGTGGTGGTAGTGATGGTGATGGTGGTGGTAGTGATGGTGAGGGTGGTGGTAGTGATGATGAGGGTGGTGGTAGTGATGATGGTGGTGGTAGTGATGACAGTGGTGACGGTGGTGGTAGTGATGGTGGTGGTGGTGGTAGTGATGTGGTGAGGGTGGTGGTAGTGATGAGTGAGGGTGGTGGTAGTGATGATGAGGGTGGTGGTAGTGATGATGAGGGTGGTGGTAGTGATGGTGAGGGTGGTGGTAGTGATGGTGAGGGTGGTGGTAGTGATGGTGGTGGTGGTGGTAGTGAGGGTGAGGGTGGTGGTAGTGATGATGAGGGTGGTGGTAGTGATGGTGAGGGTGGTGGTAGTGATGGTGAGGGTGGTGGTAGTGATGGTGAGGGTGGTGGTAGTGATGGTGAGGGTGGTGGTAGTGATGGTGAGGGTGGTGGTAGTGATGGTGAGGGTGGTGGTAGTGATGGTGAGGGTGGTGGTAGTGATGGTGAGGGTGGTGGTAGTGATGGTGAGGGTGGTGGTAGTGATGGTAATGGTGGTGGTAGTGATGGTGAGGGTGGTGGTAGTGATGGTAATGGTGGTGGTAGTGATGGTGAGGGTGGTGGTAGTGATGGTAATGGTGGTGGTAGTGATGGTGAGGGTGGTGGTAGTGATGGTGATGGTGGTGGTAGTGATGGTGATGGTGGTGGTAGTGATGGTAATGGTGGTGGTAGTGATGGTGAGGGTGGTGGTAGTGATGGTAATGGTGGTGGTAGTGATGGTGAGGGTGGTGGTAGTGATGGTAATGGTGGTGGTAGTGATGGTAATGGTGGTGGTAGTGATGGTGATGGTGGTGGTAGTGATGGTGATGGTGGTGGTAGTGATGGTGATGGTGGTAGTGATGGTGATGGTGGTGGTAGTGATGGTGGTGGTGGTGGTAGTGATGGTGAGGGTGGTGGTAGTGATGGTGAGGGTGGTGGTAGTGATGGTGAGGGTGGTGGTAGTGATGGTGAGGGTGGTGGTAGTGATGGTGAGTGGTGGTGGTAGTGATGGTGATGATGGTGGTAGTGATGGTGAGTGGTGTGGTAGTGATGGTGAGTGGTGGTGGTAGTGATGGTGAGTGGTGTGGTAGTGATGTTGGTGGTAGTGATGGTGAGGGTGGTGTGGTAGTGATGGTGAGGGTGGTGGTAGTGATGGTGAGGGTGGTGGTAGTGATGGTGAGGGTGGTGGTAGTGATGATGAGGATGGTGGGTAGTGATGGTGAGGGTGGTGGTAGTGATGATGAGGGTGGTGGTAGTGATGGTGAGGGTGGTGGTAGTGATGATGAGGGTGGTGGTAGTGATGATGAGGGTGGTGGTAGTGATGATGAGGGTGGTGGTAGTGATGGTGAGGGTGGTGGTAGTGATGGTGAGGGTGGTGGTAGTGATGGTGGTGGTGGTGGTAGTGATGGTGAGGGTGGTGGTAGTGATGATGAGGGTGGTGTGGTAGTGATGGTGAGGGTGGTGGTAATGATGGTGAGGGTGGTGGTAGTGATGGTGAGGGTGGTGGTAGTGATGATGATGGTGGTGGTAATGATTGTGATGGGTGGTTGTGGTGATGGTGGGTGGTGGTGGTAGTGATGGTGAGGGTGGTGGTAGTGATGATGAGGGTGGTGGTAGTGATGATGAGGGTGGTGGTAGTGATGGTGAGGGTGGTGGTAGTGATGGTGAGGGTGGTGGTAGTGATGGTGGTGGTGGTGGTAGTGATGGTGAGGGTGGTGGTAGTGATGATGAGGGTTGACAGGGTGGTAGTGATGATGAGGATGGTGGTAATGATTGTGATGGGTGGTTGTGGTGATGGTGAGGGTGGTGTGGTAGTGATGATGAGGATGGTGGTAATGATGGTGAGGGTGATGGTAGTGATGATGAGGGTTGACAGGGTGGTGGCGGTAGTGATGGTGATGGTAGTGATGGTGGTGGTAGTGATGGTGGTGGTAGTGATGGTGAGGGTGATGGTAGTGATGATGAGGGTGGTGGTAGTGATGATGAGGGTGGTGGTAGTGATGATGAGGGTGGTGGTAGTGATGGTGAGGGTGGTGGTAGTGATGGTGAGGGTGGTGGTAGTGATGGTGGTGGTGGTGGTAGTGATGGTGAGGGTGGTGGTAGTGATGATGAGGGTTGACAGGGTGGTAGTGATGATGAGGATGGTGGTAATGATTGTGAGGGGTGGTTGTGGTGATGGTGAGGGTGGTGTGGTAGTGATGATGAGGATGGTGGTAATGATTGTGAGGGGTGATGGTGGTGATGGTGAGGGTGGTGTGGTAGTGATGGTGAGGGTGGTGGTAGTGATAATGAGGGTGGTGGTAGTGATGATGAGGGTGGTGGTAGTGATGGTGAGGGTGGTGGTAGTGATGATGAGGGTGGTGGCAGTGATGATGAGGGTGGTGGTAGTGATGGTAATGGTGGTGGTAGTGATGATGAGGGTGGTGGTAGTGATAATGAGGGTGGTGGTAGTGATGGAGAGGGTGGTGGTAGTGATGGTGGTGGTGGTGGTAGTGATGATGAGGGTGGTGGCAGTGATGATGAGGGTGGTGGTAGTGATGATGAGGGTGGTGGTAGTGATGATGAGGGTGGTGGTAGTGATGATGAGGGTGGTGGTAGTGATGATGAGGGTGGTGGTAGTGATGGTAATGGGTGGTGGTAGTGATGGTGAGGGTGGTGGTAGTGATGGTAATGGTGGTGGTAGTGATGATCAGGGTGGTGGTAGTGATGGTGATGGTGGTGGTAGTGATGATCAGGGTGGTGGTAGTGATGGTGAGGGTGGTGGTAGTGATGGTGATGGTGGTGGTAGTGATGATGAGGGTGGTGGTAGTGATGGTGAGGGTGGTGGTAGTGATGATGAGGGTGGTGGTAGTGATGATGAGGGTGGTGGTAGTGATGGTAATGGTGGTGGTAGTGATGATAAGGGTGGTGGTAGTGATGGTGAGGGTGGTGGTAGTGATGGTGAGGGTGGTGGTAGTGATGGTGAGGGTGGTGGTAGTGATGATGAGGGTGGTGGTAATGATTGTGAGGGTGGTGGTAGTGATGGTGAGGGTGGTGGTAGTGATGGTGAGGGTGGTGGTAGTGATGGTGAGGGTGGTGGTAGTGATGATGAGGGTGGTGGTAGTGATGGTGAGGGTGGTGGTAGTGATGATGAGGGTGGTGGTAGTGATGGTGAGGGTGGTGGTAGTGATGGTAATGGTGGTAGTGATGGTGAGGGTGGTGGTAGTGATGATGAGGGTGGTGGTAGTGATGGTGAGGGTGGTGGTAGTGATGGTGGTGGTGGTGGTAGTGATGGTGAGGGTGGTGGTAGTGATGGTGAGGGTGGTGGTAGTGATGGTGAGGGTGGTGGTAGTGATGATGAGGGTGGTGGTAGTGATGATGAGGGTGGTGGTAGTGATGATGAGGGTGGTGGTAGTGATGGTGAGGGTGGTGGTAGTGATGGTGAGGGTGGTGGTAGTGATGGTGATGGTGGTGGTAGTGATGGTGAGGGTGGTGGTAGTGATGGTGAGGGTGGTGGTAGTGATGGTGAGGGTGGTGGTAGTGATGATGAGGGTGGTGGTAGTGATGGTAATGGTGGTGGTAGTGATGGGAATGGGGGTGGTAGTGATGGTGAGGGTGTGGTAGTGATGTGAGGGTGGTGGTAGTGATGGTGAGGGTGGTGGTAGTGATGGTGAGGGTGGTGGTAGTGATGGTGAGGGTGGTGGTAGTGATGGTGAGGGTGGTGGTAGTGATGATGAGGGTTGACAGGGTGGTAGTGATGGTGAGGGTGGTGGTTGTGATGGTGAGGGTGGTGGTAGTGATGGTGGTGGTGGTGGTAGTGAGGGTGAGGGTGGTGGTAGTGATGATGAGGGTGGTGGTAGTGATGATGAGGGTGGTGGTAGTGATGGTGAGGGTGGTGGTAGTGATGGTGAGGGTGGTGGTAGTGATGATGAGGGTGGTGGTAGTGATGATGAGGGTGGTGGTAGTGATGGTGAGGGTGGTGATAGTGATGGTGAGGGTGGTGGTAGTGATGGTGAGGGTGGTGGTAGTGATGATGAGGGTGGTGGTAGTGATGGTGAGGGTGGTGGTAGTGATGGTGAGGGTGGTGGTAGTGATGATGAGGGTGGTGGTAGTGATGATGAGGGTGGTGGTAGTGATGGTGAGGGTGGTGGTAGTGATGGTGGTGGTAGTGATGATGAGGGTGGTGGTAGTGATGATGAGGGTGGTGGTAGTGATGGTGAGGGTGGTGGTAGTGATGATGAGGGTGGTGGTAGTGATGATGAGGGTGGTGGTAGTGATGGTGAGGGTGGTGGTAGTGAGGGTGAGGGTTGACAGGGTGGTAGTGATGGTGAGGGTGGTGGTAGTGATGATGATGGTTGACAGGATGGTAGTGATGATGAGGGTGGTGGTAGTGATGGTGAGGGTGGTGGTAGTGAAGGTGAGGGTTGACAGGGTGGTAGTGATGATGAGGGTTGACAGGATGGTAGTGATGGTGAGGGTGGTGGTAGTGATGGTGAGGGTGGTGGTAGTGATGGTGAGGGTGGTGGTAGTGATGATGAGGGTTGACAGGATGGTAGTGATGGTGAGGGTGGTGGTAGTGATGGTGAGGGTGGTGGTAGTGATGATGAGGGTGGTGGTAGTGATGATGAGGGTGGTGGTAGTGATGATGAGGGTGGTGGTAGTGATGGTGAGGGTGGTGGTAGTGATGATGATGGTTGACAGGATGGTAGTGATGGTGAGGGTGGTGGTAGTGATGGTGAGGGTGGTGGTAGTGATGATGAGGGTTGACAGGATGGTAGTGATGGTGAGGGTGGTGGTAGTGATGGTGAGGGTGGTGGTAGTGATGATGAGGGTTGACAGGATGGTAGTGATGGTGAGGGTGGTGGTAGTGATGGTGAGGGTGGTGGTAGTGATGATGAGGGTGATGGTAGTGATGATGAGGGTGGTGGTAGTGATGATGAGGGTGGTGGTAGTGATGGTGAGGGTGGTGGTAGTGATGATGAGGGTTGACAGGATGGTAGTGATGGTGAGGGTGGTGGTAGTGATGGTGAGGGTGGTGGTAGTGATGATGAGGGTTGACAGGATGGTAGTGATGGTGAGGGTGGTGGTAGTGATGGTGAGGGTGGTGGTAGTGATGGTGAGGGTGGTGGTAGTGATGATGAGGGTTGACAGGATGGTAGTGATGGTGAGGGTGGTGGTAGTGATGATGAGGGTTGACAGGATGGTAGTGATGGTGGTGGTGGTGGTAGTGATGATGAGGGTTGACAGGGTGGTAGTGATGATGAGGATGGTGGTAATGATTGTGAGGGGTGGTTGTGGTGATGGTGAGGGTGGTGTGGTAGTGATGATGAGGATGGTGGTAATGATTGTGAGGGGTGATGGTGGTGATGGTGAGGGTGGTGTGGTAGTGATGGTGAGGGTGGTGGTAGTGATGATGAGGGTGGTGGTAGTGATGATGAGGGTGGTGGTAGTGATGATGAGGGTGGTGGTAGTGATGATGAGGGTGGTGGTAGTGATGATGAGGGTGGTGGTAGTGATGATGAGGGTGGTGGCAGTGATGATGAGGGTGGTGGTAGTGATGGTAATGGTGGTGGTAGTGATGATGAGGGTGGTGGTAGTGATGGTAATGGTGGTGGTAGTGATGATAAGGGTGGTGGTAGTGCTGATAATGGTGGTGGTAGTGCTGATAATGGTGGTGGTAGTGCTGATAATGGTGGTGGTAGTGCTGATAATGGTGGTGGTAGTGCTGATAATGGTGGTGGTAGTGCTGATAATGGTGGTGGTAGTGCTGATAATGGTGGTGGTAGTGCTGATAATGGTGGTGGTAGTGATGGTGAGGGTGGTGGTAGTGAGGGTGAGGGTTGACAGGGTGGTAGTGAAGGTGAGGTGGTGGTGTGATATGATGTTGACAGGATGGTAGTGAGATGAGGGTGGTAGTGATGATGAGGGTGGTGGTAGTGATGATGAGGGTGGTGGTAGTGATGATGAGGGTGGTGGTAGTGATGGTGGTGGTGGTGGTAGTGAGGTGGGGTGGTGGTAGTGATGATGAGGGTGGTGGTAGTGATGGAGGTGGTGGTTGTAATGGTGAGGTGATGGTGGTGGTTGTGATGGTGTTGGTGGTGGTAG
>JAWQFJ010015087.1:10000-12500 GCA_034096865.1 Theodoxus fluviatilis | reverse complement strand
CATTGGCGTGTAAAAAGTCGTGATTTGATCATCACCGCAGGCGTCAATGTCAAACAAACGTCCATTCCCTTGCAGAGACCCTGACGCGCTGCCAGAAGCAGAGGCGGTGGGCGTTGTACACGATGGAACTTTTGGCGGGAAACCGCACGGAGCCGTTGCTAGGCAACGTGACGCCACGCGAGGCCATGGCGCGACTGAATATGACGCGACTGCCCATGCCCGAGTGCCGCGAGAACGGCGGCTACGCCTCCAGGCTGTGCGAGCTGTCCGTGCCCGACCTTGACCTGGTGCAGTGCTTCTGTCTGGACAGGGACGGCATCCTCATGCCCGACATGGTCTTTCCTCAATTCCGTCCCAACTGCCAAGCCATCCGTGAGTGCTGTCTTTGTGTATTGCCCTGTAGTATTCGTCCTCTCAAGCTGTCTTTGTGCATTGCCCTGTAGTATTCGTCCTCTCAAGCTGTCTTTGTGTATTGCCCTGTAGTATTCGTCCTCTCAAGCTGTCTTTGTGTGTTGCCCTGTAGTATTCGTCCTCTGAAGCTGTCTTTGTGTATTGCCCTGTAGTATTCGTCCTATCAAGCTGTCTTTGTGTATTGCCCTGTAGTATTCGTCCTCTCAAGCTGTCTTTGTGCATTGCTCTGTAGTATTCGTACTCACAGCTGCCTTTGTGTACTGCTCTGAATTGTTCGTACTCACAGCTGTCCTTGTGTATTGCCCTGTAGTATTCGTACTCACAGCTGTCTTTGTGTATTGCCCTGTAATGTCCGTACTCACAAGCTGTCTTTGTGTACTGCCCTGTAGTATTCGTACTCACAAGCTGTTTCTGTGTATTGCCCTGTAATGTTCGTACTCACAGCTGTCTTTGTGTATTGCCCTGTAATGTTCGTACTCACAAGCTGTCTCTGTATATTGCCCTGTAATGTTCGTACTCACAAGCTGTCTTTGTGTATTGCCCTGTATTGTTCGTACTCACAAGCTGTCTCTGTATATTGCCCTGTATTGTTCGTACTCACAAGCTGTCTTTGTGTATTGCCCTGTATTGTTCGTACTCACAAGCTGTCTTTGTGTATTGCTCTGTATTGTTCGTACTCACAAGCTGTCTTTGTGTATTGCCCTGTATTGTTTGTACTCACCTTGGGTACAAGCCGCCTTTTTATCCTCTTTCCACGCTTCCTCCCATCATCCCTCCCCATCCCCTTCTTCATCCACTCCGTCTTCCTTCCCTACCTCTCTGCTCCCTCTCCTCCATCTGTCTGTCAGTCCCTTTCCCCCTCCCCCCTTAAAACCCCACCTCCACCCCCACCCCCAACCAAAATGTTTTTGCGCAGATGTGTACTTATACTGCCTATTCCTGTAAATTTTAGTTGTTTTAATACCTGCACACTTGAATTGTTCCCTGTGTACAACCCTCGGGGCTTCAAAATAGAAATCAAAGTGAAGGGCCAAAAACTGGAAGCTGTGAACAACTTCAAATACCTGGGATCTATTGTGACTGATGAAGGGTCCAAACCAGAGATACTGTCCAGGATAGCACAAACAACAGCAGCATTGGCAAAGTTGAAGCCAATATGGCGTGACAGAAATATCACTCTCGCGTCGAAGATAGGCTCATGCGCACGCTGGCCATCTCCGTATTCTTGTATGCATGCGAGTCCTGGACACTCACATCTGAACTACAGAGACGGATACAAGCCCTGGAAATGAGATGCTACCGCAAGATTCTGAACATCTCATATAAAGACCATGTCACGAATGAGGAAGTCAGCAACAGGATCAGGAGAGCATTTGGACAGTACGAAGACCTGCTCTCAATCGTGAAAAGCAGAAACCTGAAGTGGTACGGTCACTTGTCAAGAGGCAGTGGGCTGGCCTAGACCATCCTGCAAGGTACTGTACCAGGTGGGAGAAGGAGAGGCAGGCAGAGAAAGAGGTGGGAAGACAACATCAAAGAGTGGACAGGCTTGACCTTTGCTGACTCACAGCGAACCACAGAGGATAGAGATCGATGGAGGAAGATTGTCCGAAAGTCATCAGTGGTCCTCAACAACCCCCATCTCAGGGTTAAGAGACTGAACTGAACTTAACTGAACTGTACATATCTGCATACAGGAATAGTAATATGTCTGTATGTACCTTTGCCCATACGCTTTTGATGACTTTTCTATGCGCATGCATGTAAATGTGAACTTGATTTTACAATGCCTGGAAAGGTTCGTGCTTGAATGAGTTACACCTGTATATCTGTGTTGTTCTTCACATTAATATATAAAGCATTCTATAATTCAGAACTGTAGTTCTGCACCTATTTGTATTGCTACACACATATATTGTTCTATTGCTACACACATATATTGTTCCATTGCTACACACATATATTGTTCCATTGCTACACACATATATTGTTCCATTGCTACACACATATATTGTTCCATTGCTACACACATATATTGTTCCATTGCTACACACATATATTGTTCCATACGTGCTTATTTGGATTGTCT
>JAWQFJ010015087.1:0-5000 GCA_034096865.1 Theodoxus fluviatilis | reverse complement strand
CTGCCCTCCGTCTGCCCTGCCCTCCGTCTGCCCTGCCCTCCCCGTCTGTCTTGCCCCCCCGTCTGCCTTGCCCTCCCCGTCTGCCTTGCCCCCCCGTCTGCCTTGCCCTCCCCGTCTGCCTTGCCCCCCGTCTGCCTTGCCCTCCCCGTCTGCCTTGCCCTCGCCCGTCTGCCTTGCCCTCCCCGTCTGTCTTGCCCCCACGTCTGCCTTGCCCTCCCCGTCTGCCTTGCCCTCGCCCGTCTGCCTTGCCCTCCCCGTCTGCCTTGCCCCCCCCGTCTGCCTTGCCCTCCCCGTCTGCCTTGCCCTCCCCGTCTGCCTTGCCCTCCCCGTCTGCCTTGCCCCCCACGTCTGCCTTGCCCTCCCCGTCTGCCTTGCCCTCCCCGTCTACCTTGCCCTCCCCGTCTGCCTTGCCCTCCCCGTCTGCCTTGCCCTCCCCGTCTGCCTTGCCCCCCCGTCTGCCTTGCCCCCCACGTCTGCCTTGCCCTTCCCGTCTGCCTTGCCCTCCCCGTCTGCCTTGCCCCCCCGTCTGCCTTGCCCTCGCCTGCGTCCGCGTGCCCGTGCTGCAGGGGGCGCTACGTGTACGGCTTTAAACACGTTTGTGTGCATCTGTTGTCTTCGCATCATTGTTCCTCCGTAGGTCTGTGTTCGATGGATTGGAACTGTAATTTCTGTAATTCATTTCGTCATTTATTGGTTAATGGGTATGCACGTTAACGTATAATGCCTTTCTCCCTTTCAATTCATCGACGTAAACGTCCATTGTTGCATCGTCCATCTTACATCCAGATAAGTATTTAGGTACAATCTCCATTTGCTTAGTGCGTCAAGTCCAGTTGAGAGACCGAACATTTTCACTGTCCTTTTCGAGTCAGCATCCATCCATTCATTCAATAATCATGCAGCCAGCCGTTTTTCTTTTTTCCTTACATCTGCATTTTCATCCATCCATTTATCCGTATATCTATGCAATCAATTGATTATTAATTATGAATGTGTTCATCCACCAATGCATCTGCCATCCATCTAATCCATCCACCCGTTCATCAACCCACCCACCCATCCATCCAACCATCCATCCTTCCTTCCATCCTTCCTTCCATCCACCTATCCATCCATTCATCCAACCATCCATCCATCCACCCTCCAACCCACCCACCCACGCACCCATCCATCCACCCATCCATCCATCCATCCACCCATCTATCCATCCATCCATCCATCCATCCATCCATCCATCCATCCATTCATCCATCCATCCATCCATCCACCCTCCAACCCACCCACCCACACACCCATCCATCCACCCATCCATCCATCCATCCACCCATCCATCCATCCATCCATCCATCCATCCATCCATCCACCCATCCACCCATCCATCCATCCATCCATCCATCCATCCATCCATCCGACCTACCACTCCTTCATCCATGACACCTTGCGATGCCCTGTCCGTAGCCGCGGACCCCTGCTTCTCCATGCCGTGTCGTCATGGCTACGGTTGCCATGCCAACGCCTCTTCGGAGCGCGGCTTTGTGTGTGAGTGCCCGCTGTCCATGGGGCTGCAGTGCGAGAACGAGGGGGAGAGCCTGGGCTGCCAGTCCCTGCCCTGCCAGAACGGTCACTCCTGCACGCCCGTGGGCCGCTGGGACTACCAGTGCGACTGCCCCGCCACCTACGGCAAGAACTGCCAGCACATTCCCGATGCCTGCGGAACGGTGAGTTGACCACCGCAGAGGTCACTCCCCACCTCCATCTGGACACCTCGGTGTGGTCCACACCTGTCAAAAGTGTCCCTAACGTGGTGTCTGCGTGGTGAATGTTGTCACCGAACTTGCAGTTTTAAGACAATAGCTTAATTACAAACTTTTGACAAATGTGTGCCGTCTCTGTACGTGTCCAGAGTCCCCATCACTAAGCTGTCTCCACGAAATATTGACAACATTTTAGTTCGTACTCACATAAACTTACAGAAACATATGGCGTGCTGGGGTCAAAAGACGTGGGTATTGTGTTGCATTCTGCAGTTTAACAATTGTGTTCACAACTTATGAGTTATTTGGGGTTTTTTGTATACGTTCATTACAAGTATGCCCCAGTATCAAAGACAAAGTGATTTTGAAACCACTCCACCAGCTTGGTAAGGATTTTGCCACCCACAGTTGTTGAAAAGAGGCCGTGAGATGGTAATTAGCTGCTTGAAGAAAAACAATCATTAGGGAGGGTGTGACAGCCATCAGATACAGCTTTTGTCATGATGGGCATGAAGATGTCCCGTGGGAATGGATGTAGGTGACCTCCTTACTTTGTAGTCTAGATATTCCGTCTAGGTATTCCGTCTAGGTATTTCGTCTAGATATTCCGTCTAGATATTCCGTCTAGATATTCCGTCTAGGTATTCCGTCTAGATATTCCGTCTAGGTATTCCGTCTAGATATTCCGTCTAGATTTTCCAGGGTCTTCTGGAGTGCAGACAAACTATGGGGAACGGTCACATCTGCATCCTGGACTTAACAAAAATACAAGTAGTCTCAAAGGCGTGATTTTACACAATGAGATATATAGACAGGCAGGCAGGCACAGAGAGTGTGAGAGATAGAGAGAGAGAGAGAGAGATAGAGAGAGAGAGAGAGAGAGAGAGAGAGAGAGAGAGAGAGAGAGAGAGTTTAACTTTAGACTGTTTAGAAATCATCGCCCATATACGTTGTCCGAAACAGTAGCATTTACAGCTCTGCAAAATCCCTAGACTGACGTCACACTGCATAGATCAAGGTTGCGTCACAGTCAAAGCCTTAGCAATTACGTCACGGTCCCTGCATTTTAATTGCGGCTAACCGTAATTTAGCTTAGGCACAACTTTTAGTCTCAACTCATGCATACGCATCAGAAACGGCGATAGTGCTGTGTATTGCATAGTTAGAGCTTCATGCCACACTCCCCCTGTGGGTTCGGGGTAAGAATTGACCCATCGCGTCACCCTACGCGATTCGTAAGAGGCGTATAACTAGGGACACCATGACATGATTCGCGTTTGCTCTAAACTGTTCTAGTTATGTTAGTGCTGAACGGCCTTATGTAGCCTATAAAGGCTGATAGGCCGTAAAACACCATCCATCCATCGAACTTTTCATGCCACACGTACATACTTACATGAACTTATGGAAACAGTGCCAACTGTCAGCTGTAGAGGTCAAGTAGGCGACCGGTGTGCGTGAGGACTTCGGCTGATTACGTCACTGGTGACGCGTTGCTGCTGCAGGTGCCCCTGTGCTACAACGGAGGCCGCTGCCAGGTGGACGAGACGGGGATGGTGGCCTGGTGCCTGTGTCCTGACGGCTATCGGGGTCTCGACTGCAGTCACGGTCAGTGCCCGCAACTCGACTCTGCCACCTTGGACGACGACGACGATGATTACGACGACGGTGGTGATGTCAACGATGGGAAGGACGAAGACGAAAACCAAAGCGACATTGTTGACATCCAGGACGAATTTGATCATGATGATTATGATGACGACTACGACGACTATGATGATGACGACGGCTATGATGACGACTACGACGACTATGATGACGACGACGACGATGATGACGAAGACGACTACGTCCATGACGAGATAGCTTTAACATTCAGTAAGTTGTCGTTGTCGTTGTCGTTGATGTTGATGGTGATGATGATGATGATGACGACGATGACGACGACGACGACGACGATGATGATGGCGACGACGACGACGACGACGACGACGACGATGATGATGATGACGACGACAACGACGATGGTGATGGTGATGATGATGAGAGTGGGAAGGGGGGAGGAATCGCCTTGCTTTAGACCTGGAAGCTGAGTGATGCTCTGTTGCAGCTCTGTCCAACGTCAGCCACGCGTGCCGTGCATCAGAGGACTGCCAGAACGGAGGCAGCTGTCTCAGCTCCGCCACTGGCTCCTCCTGCTCCTGCCAGTGGGGCTACAGCGGTCGCCACTGCGAAGTCTGTGAGTGTTCCAGTCACCGTCCCCCTGCTCCCATTGCTGGAATTGCATATCGCTATTGGCCACACAGCTCAGGCGTTTTCCTGCACTCACTGGGAGTATTGGTGTGGCTTTAGCAGTTACTGTGCTCGGTGCGCAAGTGTGTGTGTGTGTGTGTGTGTGTCTATGTGTGTGTGTGCGTGTGTGCGTGTGTGTGTACGTGTGTGCGTGTGTGTGTACGTGTGTGTGTACGTGTGTGTGTGTGTTTGTGCGTGCGTGCGTGTGGTGTGTGTGTGTGTGTGTGTGTGTGTGTGTGTGTGTGCGTATGTGTGTTTATTGTGACTTACCAAAAACGAAACCCCTTCCACCCATCACCCATCTTCATCCACCTACCCCTCCAAAAAATGTACCAGTGGTCAGAACTCGAGACTATGGTGACCTCTTCCAGACTGTCCTCCTCGCCTAGTATCTGATCATTTCCTTTTGAACTCAAATAGTAATACTAAGGCTATGAATCTTGGCCACTCTGTCAACGTAACAAACGCAGTGACTGACCAAGCATTATACAGAACTTTGTCTTTTCACATCCTAGACTCTGTTTGTGACTAGGACCTTGGTGTAGTATTCAGCACACCCACACTGTAGCTGTCTAGGTACTCAGTGCTTAATTCTCGCCTTTTCCCGTGCCGTCTCCTTTGTCACGATTTTCGGCGCACGCGTCCTCGTTGCGAGTGTGGGGCGACAGCGGGTTGATCCGACAGAACAAATCAGTGAATGACAGCTGCCACACTCGATGTCGACCATCTCCACTCACATCAGGCAGTAACTGTCATGTCTCCACCCTGACCGTCCGTCACTTTCTCCTCCACCAGACGTGGGCACGGGGTGTGACAGCTACCCGTGCCAGAACGGCTACACGTGCCAAGCGCGTCCTGAAGGCAACTACAGCTGCGGCTGCCCCGCCTACATGGGCCGCCAGTGCGAGCGTGCGGAGCTGCACTCGTGCAAGGGCGACTGCCAGAACATGAGGC
>JAWQFJ010015085.1:0-10500 GCA_034096865.1 Theodoxus fluviatilis | reverse complement strand
GAAATGATTTGAAATGTGATATCAAAGAATGTTCCATGCCTTCATGTGCAGAGGTGACTTTCGGTGAATAATTTATTACTCTATGCTGACCCATAACTTGCATTTGCTGTGCACCCTGAATTTATAAAGTTTCTCCCACAATGGCAGTTTGAATGTAGATGTACTAATAAAACAAATTGTGCATTTTACCCCCACTGTCACCTACAAATTGAACAAGAGTGGAATCTGCATGTGTGCGTGCTGTATCTATCTTTTCAGTTGGTGTTCCAGAAGCTTCTGAAATGACAGACTTGTCACTGTACCATACTAGGCTTTGTAGAAGACCTGGCTAGTAGGGAAACTGCAAGTAATTTCAAATGGAGGGCTGCATGGAATGTGAAGCCGTTTAAAATAAAATATTGGTGCATTGCAACTTAGTACCCTCTCATTATGACATGAAAGAATGATGGATGTTATGCTGACACATGCAAGATGAATGAAGTGGTGTATTTTGTGAAGTGTATGCATACTGTTGCCTTTGTGGGGATGGAGGTGTGCTGCAGACATACTTTCAGAGACCTTCCTGCCGGAATTTAGAAAGAATGGAAGTGACCAACAAAGGTGTGAGGAGAGATCACTTTGCATCCTTCCCACGTTGGGCTTCTGTGGCGACGTTGGGCTTCTGTGGTGACGGGGTGGCTTCAAGCAGAAATGTCATACCGCATGCAAGTAAACGCTTCAAGACCGGCAACATAACTAAAATGTGGTTGATTTCCTACATTGCTACAAGTTAAACCATTTACTCTTCTACCCTTGTTGCATCGAGTTATTATCTGCAAACAAAACCAAAAACCAAAATAAAATTGTATATTTGACTCCTGTGTGGGATGAAGTGTGGACTGGTGTTTAATTTCAGGAAAGAGTAGATGGAAGAGTAGATGGAAGAGTAGATGGAAGAGTAGATGGAAGTTTGAACGTCAGACTACAACTGCAAGTCCGAACACCTGAAAGACTACTACCGTACTGCATTGAGTGATTGACATTGGGGAAACTTCTTATACCTTGGTTGTCTGCAAGGTACCCAACTATCTCCCATTTCTGCAACCAACAGAAGTTTTATACAGATCAGTATTTACTCCGTGTGATGCTGGATAAAAGTACATTATTTTCAAATTGCTTGCAACTTGCTAATCTCAAGCTTACTCATTCATCTTCAAATGGGAACATTCAAGAAATTGAATATCAGTACGAGTTGAAGTGAAATGTGGTTGTTGGTATGGCTGTGAAGGAGTGGTCGAAGGGAAGCTGTTCTATTCCTGATTTCAGAGTGCTGCTAAAGCTGCCGTGTTGTGCAACAACTTCAGTCCTCTCTACAGCTGGACCTATTCCTAGACATGCCAATGTAGGATGGAATAGTAAGCCCCGTGTGGTGTAGTTGTCTGTTGGATGGGTTGAAATGTTGTACTGTTCTTGTGGCTAGTAATTGCTCAGTTGCATGTAGTCATTTTTTAAATGTAGGAACAATTTTTCTCTAAGTGTAGAGCTGAGCCAAATATAGTTTTTTTATGCCCAGATAGGTTATAAACTAAGGGAAATAAATTGCTACAAAACCCCCTGGTATTAACATGGTATTACAGGAAGTCTAATGTACCATGTACAAAAAATCTAAGTGAAAAGACGTGCAGTGATCATGAGTGGTGGGTGAATTTTGTTCCGTTGCTGTCTGCTGCAATGGTAACCTCAAATGCTAGTCATTGGAGTTTTATAAATCATCTCGTCCATGCATCCATCCATCATCAACCACTGCAGGCAGACCTCATTTTTGACTCGCATGCGAAGGGGCATGTTGCAGGGTGAAAATTTTAGTGTGCTTTGACACCGGTATGTGGGGGATGTGATGTTATGCTTTCAGAGAGGCCATTATATGACAACTACGCGCATGTCATCTACGGTACAATTCATCTCGATGCCGACTGTCCTCGTGCCATGATGAAGATGTGGGAAAAACAAAGTTTATGCTTAACCACGGAACACGCTACATCATTAAATGGAAACGTCTCGGGAGTATGGCAGTTCTTACACCTCGTTTGATATGAAGATAAAACACTTGCTTAGTTTTTATAGAAGCTTTTAATTTTAAATCTGGTGATAACAAAATTGAAAGATCTTTCTATAGACTGGGCAAAAGGGGTTTGTTGTCTCTAAGAACTTACGGAAGTTGCAAAGCTAAATGTCGTGCTTCCTGGTAATAGCCAGTGTGCAGTGTAGGATGTTAAAGAAGCAAAGAATGAGAAAAAGCCTTGTTATTTTTTTCATTCTAAATACAACCTTTGTTGCATTATTAGAACGTTTTTCAAACAAAAAAATTGGCACTCTTGGAGAAAAAACGTTGCACTTATATTAAAATACTTTGTTGCATGATTTAAAACAAGGCAAATACCTTAAAAAAAAATAAAAATAGGAATTAAAATGTTGACTAATCGTGAAGTTACTTCGCTTTCTGCTAGAAATTGATATGTTGTATGGTACAGTAGTACATGTTTTGGTGTGGTACCTATTTAATTTCAGAATGCAGTAGTGCTGGAGTTGGGAGAAAGCTTGAAATGACTGGCTCAGATTGTCAAGCAAGTCTTCATCCCCAGCTGACTCCCTCCTACATAGTTCTGCATCTGGATTGGTTTTTCACCATTTGGACTTGTGCCTGAAAAAATGCAAGACCTGCCCAATATTGGGCACTGTCATAATCATACTTTTACAACTTAATGTACCTGCCTGTTGATATGCGTAGTCTTTTCTTCGAAGTGTTCTGGTGTGTTGGAAACCTAGGTCTTGGATGTGTGAAATGAAAATAGTATGCTGGATTTTTTAACGGAGCTTAATAATAATCAAGATCTAAGGATGTGCATCACATGATAACCATGTTGGCAGTTTTTTTAGGGGGGCCGTATGCAATCAACATTAACGTAATGTGCTTGGGTGCTTTCAGTTGTGATGTGATTGGTGTGTATGTGTTAAACGGATTTTCTTCTTGACCACTTCCTTTTCTCCCCCTCCTTCTCTAATGTTTTAAATGTTCAGTTAAAGCTCGCCATAATTCACTTAAAGATTTATGATTTAACTAAAAAGCCTTGAGCTGGAGGAAGTGGCTTAGGTTGCTAAAGCATCTTAATTTAAGTGGGTAAGGTGTAGAATTTACTTTCCCCCCCTCTTTTTTGATTTCCAGAGTGCTTTTAACGATGCTGTGCTGACTACCAACACCATTTTTCTATGTAGGCAATCTTCCATATTTAATGGTAAAATATTAATATAATTTTTGTATTGCAACAGATTTTGCTTTTTATTTATATTTGACATGCTGTTTTTCTCCTTAACCTTTGTGTCAATTGACATTTTTTTCCTTCTTCAAGCCAGTTGACAGTAGAGGGTGGTACTCTGTTAAGTTTTCTTCTCTCCTGCCCTCTGGCCTTGTGTTGAATCTGTGCATGGCTGTTGATGTATCCTTGCATTTTCTTCATGAAATTTGTGGGGTCGTTGGCATTGTCTGTTGTGATAGCTCTCATTGGAATTGTGTGGTTATTTTCAAGTGTTATCCATGCACTTTTGGGAAAGCGTTCTGTTTCTTTTAAAATGTAGATCATGGTCTAAAAAACTTAATATTGGGTAATACAAATTTGGTGCTCGTGAAACTTCATACCCAAGATATCAGTATATCCTCCAATATCATTTATAATTTTTTCCTCCCCATTCTTTCTGTTCTGCATTTTTTATTTCTTGTGAAGAATAGCAATCTGAAGTATTTTTAGTGGATGCAATTGCTTGATCTGCAGATCTGTGACACTGGCATTGAATGCACTTATCCTCTTGCAACTCCTAGCCTCGTCTGTTGATTGTTGAGAGATACAGTAGTGTGGTTTTCTCCCTTGCATCTTATTTATTATTTTAATTTTAATTTTTGGTGTTAAGCTCGAATTGTATTTATCAAGTTTCTTTAGTGAAATTTCTGGAAATGTGATGTCATTAATGTGTCTGTGTTTAAATGAAGTTTGTAATATACATGTTGGAAAATGACATGTCTTTTGCATTGAAATAGTAGTAGGCAAACTGAGCTGCATGTCAAAAACTTGACCTTTTTTTCATTTTACTTGCTAACTCCTGGAAATGGTGAACTGCCATAATGCCGTTTTGTTTTCTTTTTCACTATCATGCACCCATCCCCTTTTAGTATTTCTCCCTTTCTAGGCATCCCTTCCAGCCTCTCACCCTGTTGTGGGGGATGTTGACTTGGTATACTGAAATGTAGTATTGTCCTGCTACAACCTGGTGATATTTCTGCGTGAGTAATGCACGTTTCTGAAGCTGTTTTGTGGAAGGAGTTGAGAGGGTTAATGTGTGCATATGTTATGGTGTTGTGGATAAAGGCGTGAAAGAGTTGAATGGTAATGGTGCATTTGTTGTGTCGTGTGGAAGTAGGGAAGATTGTCGTTGTACAGTGTGGCAGAATTTGATTGATATATTTATCCAGAAAGGAGATGCATTTCAAACAAGTCGCAGCTTTAAGAAAAAGGAGATTGTCACTATATTTGTCATGGAGGTTATAAAAAAAGTTATCTAAATTGTGCTGATGAAATTTGTATCAGTGAATGAATATGCTTGACAGGTGTAGAATGTAGATGAAAATAGTAATATGCTATAGACTGAGCGCAGCAGAGGGGGTTGTATTGACCTTGACAGTCTGGGTTAGTTGGGAGGGCCCTGCAAAGCTGCCTAGAAGTGTTGTGCAGACTTTCCCAATTGGAGGTAGACAGGCTAGTTGGGTGTAGTACTCAAAGATTTAAAAAGAAAACGCACACACATGCACGCACGCACACACACACACACACACACACACCCCCCCCCAAGTGTTCAACCAAAAAAGTTATAAAAAAGAAGAAAAAAACCCCTCCTAGGAAAAAATGTTTGGAGAAAAAAAAATCCAAGAAAAAACATTAAAAAAAAAGAAATTGAGGGGAAAATGAAAAAAAAACAAACAAAAACAAGAGGAGGAAAAGATTGTTGTAAAAAGTTACTCTAACATAGTTCATAGCTTTATGACTTGAGCCTTGGAGAATGTTGAGTTGTCCTTAATTAAGTTGATGGTAGAACAGGCATGTATTTTGTTGCTAATCATTCATCATTTCTAGGCAAATTACATTATGCTCAGGGGGCTGAGAGCTATGGGGAAACTATTTAAATGTTACATTTCATGTTGTAAGTTTCTTGTGACACTTTTGTGAGGGAGTCTAGCCAAGTATGTTTTTGGTGGATTGATCATTCCTAGGCAACTACCTCCTTGACCATCGCCGTCCCTGCATCTGCGAGCTGCTTCATCTTGTGAAAGGCAGTGGGAACATCATACTGTCCAACGACTACCATCTTCACATTGGGAAAGGGGCGCCAACACCACATGCTGTCTTGTGTTGAGAAAGGGAGCCAGAACCGGGCACTGCTTATCTATTGGTGGGAAAGGGAGCTGGAATGGTGCATCAACTGCCTTAATGTTGGAGAGCTGGGACTACACGGCAAGTCATAAGGACCAGGGGAACCTCTCAAACTTGCTCGAGTTGGGGAGCTGGGACCACGCGTCAAGTCGTCAGGACCGGGGAATGGGGAAGAGGATCCTCTCGAAAACTTGCTCGAGTTGGGGAGCTGGGACCACGCGCGGAGTGGCTACATGTTGGGAAGGGGTAGTCTGAATGTGAAATTTGCATGCACGTGTTGTATCCACAGAGAGGAGATGACTTGCTTTTCCTGTATGTATTGATCTCCATCTATTTCTTACCCTGTGACTGTTCTACTTTTGCTTTGCATGAGGATTTCTATGTATGTTTTGCACTGATAGTGGACCTATTAATTTTTATTGACTCTGTATGATGGGGTGTAAACTTCTGTGTGCAAGTCATACTAATCCAGTCTCTTTGGCCAACCCAGAAGTGATTTCTGTGATTATTAACATTCTGCCTTTATCTGGAAAAAAATAGTGTTGGTGTGACGTGTCTTTAGCTTTTTGTCAATTGACTTTTTTGCATGGTAAGCAGAGATGTGAAAAAATATCCATCTTTCCAGTTTTTATTGTCATGGCTGTTGCTAACTCTGCAACTAGGCTAAAAACTTTGTCTATTGCATGAATTTTTTATACACCACAATCAGATTGGCTCACTTGGTGGTTGTAGTGGAACTTGAAATGCTTCCTAATGGCCAGTAGTGTACTGGGCTAGGCAGTCCCTGGTTCCCCAATGCAAAGCTTCTGTTCCACTTCAGGTAGTCACCAATTATAAAGCTTTTTTTGCATTTGCTATTTCTTGGACTGAAGTTCACACACACGCTTGCATAGAAAAACTGAATCTTGGATTCGCATAACATTAAACACTGTGCTAAAGCACCTGTGAAAGTTATGGATGGGGTATTGTGTATTCATTCTGCTTTGCCATTTTAGGAAGGAGGTGGGTTAACTGAAGTGAATGTGAAAGAATCAATTGTATTTAAGGAAGGAAAAATGTGTCTCTTAAGATGCAATATCCAACTTGCAAACATATTGACTCACGCTGTAGTAATGTTCAGAATGACTTATCCCACGCAGTTGGTACAACTCGGTATGAGAAAGTATCGAAATGAGTTTTGATGGAATATGCAGATTGTTGATATGGTGCGTGGAGAAGTGGTGTTCTTGCTTCATTGCAGAGAGCTGTAGGTGAGCTGGAGTGCACAGATGGTCCGTAGTGTTGAGAGGCAAGAAGTCTCCGTTACCTCTGGCAAGTCGTTCGTGTCGTGGTTTCTTTCATTGCACCAACCTTTCACCAAAGAGGAGGAATAGTGCCTGTTGGTATAAACTTTCTCAACCTTTTTTCCACTTGCCATTTCAAAAACCCCATAAAATGTAATATTGTTGTAGCCCCAAAGGCAATTGCTGACTGAAAACATTGGGCGTTTTGGGATTGATGTTTATGCACTATGCTTGACTGTTGATAGAGAGACTGAAAACACCTATGATGCACTGTAGATAGAGCTGAGCAGAGGTTTTGTGTTGTCAGCTTTCCCTTCACCCCTGTAACTAGTTGACATGTTCAGACCAGACTAGGTAGAAGGGCCTTGTGCATACCTGCCTAAGTGTTGGTAGACAGGCTGCTTGGGTTTACTGCTTCTGAAACAAAATAAGAGAAGAAAGAAATTTTAAGTTTAAGAAAGAAAAATAAATTAAGGAAAAAAAAGCATACCAAAAAATTGTAGTGCTCTGCTCCTTAAACAAAATAAGATGAAAATTTAAAGAAAGTTTCAGGAAGAAAAAAAGGAATAGAATTAATTAAGCATCCATGTAAAAAATATAATTGGTCATTAATTGGACTTGTTTAATCAAAAATGCTAATAGTTCATTACCTTGAAATTGGCTGTGGAATAAGTTGAGAGGCTGTCTTCAAGTTGATAGAACAGGCATGTATTTTGTTGCAAATCATTCATTTCAAGGCAGATAGAAGATGACGTTTTATTGGCAAAATTTGCTTATGTTCAGCGAAGCTGAGAGCTGAGGAAAAACTGTTGACATATGTTGCATTTTGTGTTTATTTTTTGTGAGTGAGTCTGGACAGGTATGCTTTCAGTGGATTGATCATTCCTAGGTTACTACCTCCTTGACCATCATCGTTCCTGCATCTGCGTGCTGCTTCTTGTGAAAGGGAATTGGAGCATTATGCCGACTGTCATTGCGTTGGGATGGGGAGCCAGACCTATGCGATTACCATCTTCACATTGGGAAAGGGAGCCAGAACCGGGC
Source organism: Theodoxus fluviatilis (assembly GCA_034096865.1). NCBI lineage: Eukaryota > Metazoa > Mollusca > Gastropoda > Cycloneritida > Neritidae > Theodoxus > Theodoxus fluviatilis. The sequence continues at coordinate 2,717 of JAWQFJ010015085.1, read as the reverse complement.
ACGTGTCTATTGGTGGGAAAGGGAGCTGGAATGGTGCATCAACTGCCTTCATGCTGGGGAGCTGGAACCACAGCGCGGAGTGCCTACATGTCGGGAAGGGGTAGTTAGAATGTGAAATTTGCATGCGCTTGTTGTATCCAGAGAGGATGACCTGCTTTTCCTGTATTTGTCTCCATCTATCTTTCTTACCCTGTGACTGTTCTACTTTTGCTTTGTGTGAAGCTGTTCTATGAATGTTTTGCACTTGGTAGTGGACCTTGTAAGTTGTATTGAATCTGTATGATGGGATATAACTTCTGTGCAAATTGTGCTAATCCAGTCTGTTTGGCCAACCCAGAAGTAATTTGTGGTTAACATTCTGGCTTTATCTTCACAAAAGTGCGCGTGTTTTTAGCTCATTGTCAGTTGGCTTTTTTTGTTTCTGCAGATCATTTCAAGCTTGTGTAGAATATTTAAATCTCTTTCCATTTTTTATTGTCATGGTTGTTACTCTGCAACTAGGCTAAAAACTTTGTCTATTGCATGATTTTAGTTTGTTCACCACAATAAGATAGGCTCACTTGGTGGTTGTTGATCCCCTGACTTGTAGTGGAGCTTGAAATTCTTTCCAATGGCCTGTGTGTGTCCCTGGTTCCCCAATGCAAAGCTTCTGTTCCACTGCTGGTAGTCTCTAATCATAAAGCTCGTTTGCATCGCTGTTTCTTGGAATGAAGTTCAGTCATGCTGTCATTATCTTCAGAATGAGTTATCTTGCGCAGTTGGTACGACTCCATATGAGAGTCTTGAAAAGTGTTTTAATGAAATATGCAGATTGTTGGTATGGTGCGGGGAGAAGTGGTGTTCTTGCTTCATTGCAGAGAGCTGTAGGTGAGCTGGAGTGCACAGATGGTCCGTAGTGTTGAGAGGCAAGAAGTCTCCGTTACCTCTGGCAAGTCGTTCGTGTCATGGTTTCTTTCATTGCACCTGTTGGTACAAAACTTTCAAAACTGTTTTCACATGCCATCTGAAGTTCATAAAATGTAACATCATTGTTGTAGCCCCAAAGGCAATTGTTGACTGAATGTGTTGGGGATTGATGTTTCGTGCTGTGTTTGCAGTTCACATGAAATGCTTAAATAATTTGTATAGTGACAGCGTATCGGTGTGATGTTTTCTGCTGATGGTGAATGTCTTTTTCAATGCCCTTAAACACATTGTATGCACCTGTGTGAAAGTATGACAAGTTTAAAAACGAGTGTGCAAGTCTGAATATGGTGTAAAGAGCTGAGAAAGGTGATGGTTGGAATGGACAGTGTGTGCATGGGTGTGTGTTTCGTTTTTGTGAATTTCAGAGTGCAGTTAGGGTGCTGTGACAGATGGGAAAGCAAGGCTTCCTTGTTGGGAAATGTGCAATTCCCATGCACAGGGTATGGTCTGTTGGCAAAAGGGGCTCATGCAATATGAGTAAATTGCATCTTTTCATTTTTTTTACCACTGCTTACAATGCTTTGTCCAGAAAATAGTAGTGTAACCCTAAAATTAAAATATACACAAGGTTAAAGAAGTTAATAAAACATTTTTCATGTTAATTAAAAAAGAATACTAGCATTTCAAGTATTTTATTAACTATTTCTAAAATGACACTTGATAAACTTCCTAACCTGTTGTGGAGTTTCTTAGTGGTATGTGCCATTGCACAGTGGAGGGGTGTTGCCAATTTTCATTTCAGAAAAGCTGTGGTACACAATATTGAAAATCGGCCTTTGGAAACCCTCTAGGAGGGGTGGCGTGCAAGTCCCCCAAGTGTTCCGTTGTAGGCATCCCTCTCATCCATGGTGTCGAGACCAGGGTAGCCTGAACATGATATGGTATGAAACTTATCGTTTTTACTGTGGCCATGTTAAAATCAAAGGTAAATGAATACTAATTTGAAAGTGCACGTAACCTTTTTCATGGCAGTTGTGGTATGAATTGAATTTCCCTGGAGCTGTTGTAATGAAAACTGCGAAAATAAGTCCCAATGTTTGTGGGAGGAAGTCTGGTGTGGTCAAAGATTATAGGTTACACAAAGATAGTTCATTAGCGCATTGTCGTGAGGATCGAGACACGTTGCGCCCCAAGCGGATGGATCAAGCGTTGCCCTGTGACCTGCATTCGATTGTTAAAAAGTAGGACCTTTCAATACATTTTGATGCATTCAACATACAGCTTTGATAAATTAATGCTGTTCATGGCTTACATTTTCTTCGGATGGGTTTCTAGTATCCCAAAATATAGCTTTTTCTGCGCGAACTGGAGAGAGCTGCCGCCATTGAATTGCCCAAAGAGTAGACATATACGCCATATCTACACGAAAGCAGTCCTCTGATTGGTTCCCTGAATAGAATCCTCCAATCAGCAGGCAGCTTTCTTCGCCGTCTTGTCACTAAGCGGTGTGAGTACACTTTCCTTGATTCACTCCTACTACCGTCCGCTAGGTTTGGCGTCTTGTAACTTTGAAGAGCAAAAGCTCGGCATGAGCTATCTTTGTGTAACCTATAATCTTTGGTGTGGTGGTAGAATTCCAGCAATGCAGTGTGAAAGTGACTGATGTCATGTAGGGACAACTGTTTGGTTGCATCCTGATGTCTGAAGCTACAGCACTCATGTGCAAATGCGAACACAAGCCAGTGCTTCATCGGGGAAGGAAGTGGTACAATGTTCAGGTATGGACAACTTTCACATTTTTCTTGGTTCTT
>JAWQFJ010015079.1:12500-30000 GCA_034096865.1 Theodoxus fluviatilis | reverse complement strand
TCATCATCATCATCATCATCATCATCATCATCATCATCATCATCATCATCATCATCATCATCATCATCAACAACATCATCATCATCATCATCAACAACATCATCATCATCATCATCATCATCATCAACAACAACAACATCATCATCATCATCATCATCATCAACAACAACATCATCATCATCATCATTAATTTTTGTTGTTGTTGTTGTTATCACTATTGTCAATATTCTAATGGCAACGTCAAGCTTAGTATGTGCCGGTGGTAACAGAGCTAACACTTCCAGGACGGGCTGACAGCAAGGCCAGTTTTTGTTTCAGTTCCGCCGTCAGTCTGTAGAGTACAACTACGCCACTCCTGACTACACGTAAGTACATGTCATTGTCGTCGTCGTCATCATCGTCATGTGTGGTGTGTTGTACAGGATAGCGGCTGTACTGAGAGTTGTGTGTTGTACAGGATAGCGGTTGTACTGAGAGTTGTGTGTGTGTACAGGATGATGGCTGTACTGAGAGTGCTGTGTGTGTGTACAGGGTGGCGGCTGTACTGAGTGTTGTGTGTGTACAGCGTGGCGGCTGTACTGAGTGTTATGTGTGTACAGGGTGGTGGCTGTACTGAGAGTGTTGTGTGTGTACAGGGTGGTGGCTGTACTGAGTGCTGTGTGTGTACAGGGTGGCGGCTGTACTGAGTGTTGTGTGTGTACAGTGTGGCGGCTGTACTGAGTGTTGTGTGTGTACAGGGTGGTGGCTGTACTGAGAGTGCTGTGTGTGTACAGGCTGTACTGAGTGTTGTGTGTGTACAGGGTGGTGGCTGTACTGAGTGCTGTGTGTGTACAGGGTGGCGGCTGTACGGAGTGTTGTGTGTGTACAGGGTGGTGGCTGTACTGAGTGTTGTGTGTGTACAGGGGACTGTGGGCTGTACTGAAGTGTATTGGTGTGTTACAGGGGACTGTGGGCTGTACTGAAGTGTATTGGTGTGTTACAGGGGACTGTGGGCTGTACTGAAGTGTATTGGTGTGTTACAGGGGACTGTGGGCTGTACTGAAGTGTATTGGTGTGTTACAGGGGACTGTGGGCTGTACTGAAGTGTATTGGTGTGTTACAGGGGACTGTGGGCTGTACTGAAGTGTATTGGTGTGTTACAGGGGATTGTGGGCTGTACTGAAGTGTATTGGTGTGTTACAGGGGACTGTGGGCTGTACTGAAGTGTATTGGTGTGTTACAGGGGACTGTGGGCTGTACTGAAGTGTATTGGTGTGTTACAGGGGTTGTGGGCTGTACTGAGGTGTATTGGTGTGTTACAGGGGACTGTGGGCTGTACTGAAGTGTATTGGTGTGTTACAGGGGACTGTGGGCTGTACTGAAGTGTATTGGTGTGTTACAGGGGACTGTGGGCTGTACTGAAGTGTATTGGTGTGTTACAGGGGATTGTGGGCTGTACTGAAGTGTATTGGTGTGTTACAGGGGACTGTGGGCTGTACTGAAGTGTATTGGTGTGTTACAGGGGACTGTGGGCTGTACTGAAGTGTATTGGTGTGTTACAGGGGACTGTGGGCTGTACTGAAGTGTATTGGTGTGTTACAGGGGACTGTGGGCTGTACTGAAGTGTATTGGTGTGTTACAGGGGATTGTGGGCTGTACTGAAGTGTATTGGTGTGTTACAGGGGACTGTGGGCTGTACTGAAGTGTATTGGTGTGTTACAGGGGACTGTGGGCTGTACTGAAGTGTATTGGTGTGTTACAGGGGATTGTGGGCTGTACTGAAGTGTATTGGTGTGTTACAGGGGACTGTGGGCAGTACTGAAGTGTATTGGTGTGTTACAGGGGATTGTGAGCTGTACTAAAGTGTATTGGTGTGTTACAGGGATTGTGAGCTGTACTGAGGTGTATTGGTGTGTTACAGGGGACTGTGGGCTGTACTGAGGTGTATTGGTGTGTTACAGGGGACTGTGGGCTGTACTGAAGTGTATTGGTGTGTTACAGGGGACTGTGGGCTGTACTGAAGTGTATTGGTGTGTTACAGGGGACTGTGGGCTGTACTGAAGTGTATTGGTGTGTTACAGGGGATTGTGGGCTGTACTGAAGTGTATTGGTGTGTTACAGGGGACTGTGGGCTGTACTGAAGTGTATTGGTGTGTTACAGGGGATTGTGGGCTGTACTGAAGTGTATTGGTGTGTTACAGGGGATTGTGGGCTGTACTGAAGTGTATTGGTGTGTTACAGGGGATTGTGGGCTGTACTGAAGTGTATTGGTGTGTTACAGGGGATTGTGGGCTGTACTGAAGTGTATTGGTGTGTTACAGGGGACTGTGGGCTGTACTGAAGTGTATTGGTGTGTTACAGGGGACTGTGGGCTGTACTGAAGTGTATTGGTGTGTTACAGGGGACTGTGGGCTGTACTGAAGTGTATTGGTGTGTTACAGGGGACTGTGGGCTGTACTGAAGTGTATTGGTGTGTTACAGGGGGAACTGTGGGCTGTACTGAAGTGTATTGGTGTGTTACAGGGGACTGTGGGCTGTACTGAGGTGTATTGGTGTGTTACAGGGGACTGTGGGCTGTACTGAAGTGTATTGGTGTGTTACAGGGGATTGTGAGCTGTACTGAAGTGTATTGGTGTGTTACAGGGGATTGTGAGCTGTACTGAAGTGTATTGGTGTGTTACAGGGGATTGTGGCTGTACTGAGGTGTATTGGTGTGTTACAGGGGATTGTGAGCTGTACTGAAGTGTATGGTGTGTTACAGGGGATGTGGCTGTACTGAGTGTATGTGTGTACAGGGTGTGGCTGTACTGAGGTGTTTGGTGTGTACAGGGGTGTGGCTGTACTGAAGTGTATTGGTGTGTTACAGGGGACTGTGGCTGTACTGAGTGTATTGGTGTGTTACAGGGACTGTGGGCAGCACTGAAGTGTATTGGTGTGTTACAGGGGATTGTGGCTGTACTGAGTGTATTGGTGTGTTACAGGGGATTGTGGCTGTACTGAAGTGTATTGGTGTGTTACAGGGGATGTGAGCTGTACTGAGTGTATTGGTGTCTTACAGGGGACTGTGTGCTGTACTGAAGGGTAATGGTGTGTTACAGGGGATTGTGTGCAGTACTGAAATGTATTGGTGTGTTACAGGGGATGTGGGCTGTACTGAAGTGTGTTGGTGTGTTACAGGGGAATGTGGGCTGTACTGAAGTGTATTGGTGTGTTACAGGGGATGTGGCTGTACTGAGTGTATTGGTGTGTTACAGGGGATGTGGCTGTACTGAAGTGATTGGTGTGTACAGGGTTGTGGCTGTACTGAGTGCCGTGTGTGTACAGGGTTGTGGCTGTACTGAGTGTTGTGTGTGTACAGGGTGGTGGCTGTACTGAGAGTGTTGTGTGTGTACAGGGTGGTGGCTGTACTGAGTGTTGTGTGTGTACAGGGTGGTGGCTGTACTGAGTGTTGTGTGTGTACAGGGTGGTGGCTGTACTGAGTGCTGTGTGTGTACAGGGTTGTGGCTGTACTGAGTGTTGTGTGTGTACAGGGTGGTGACTGTACTGAGTTATGTGTATGTACAGGGTTGTGGCTGTACTGAGTGCTGTGTGTGTACAGGGTGGTGGCTGTACTGAGTGTTGTGTGTACAGGATGGTTGCTGTACTGAGAGTGTTGTGTGTGTACAGGGTGGTGGCTGTACTGAGTGTTGTGTGTGTACAGGGTGGTGGCTGTACTGAGTGTTGTGTGTGTACAGGGTGGTGGCTGTACTGAGTGCTGTGTGTGTACAGGGTGGTGGCTGTACTGAGAGTGCTGTGTGTGTACAGGGTGGTGGCTGTACTGAGAGTGCTGTGTGTGTACAGGGTGGTGGCTGTACTGAGAGTGCTGTGTGTGTACAGGGTGGTGGCTGTACTGAGTGTTGTGTGTGTACAGGGTGGTGGCTGTACTGAGAGTGCTGTGTGTGTACAGGGTGGTGGCTGTACTGAGTGTTGTGTGTGTACAGGGTGGTGGCTGTACTGAGTGTTGTGTGTGTACAGGGTGGCGGCTGTACTGAGTGCTGTGTGTGTACAGGGTGGCGGCTGTACTGAGTGCCGTGTGTGTACAGGGTGGCGGCTGTACTGAGTGCTGTGTATACAGGGTGGTGGTTGTACTGAGTGTTGTGTGTGTACAGGGTGGCGGCTGTACTGAGTGTTGTGTGTGTACAGGGTGGCGGCTGTACTGAGTGCCGTGTGTGTACAGGGTGGCGGCTGTACTGAGTGTTGTGTGTACAGGGTGGTGGCTGTACTGAGTGTTGTGTATACAGGGTGGTGGCTGTACTGAGAGTGTTGTGTGTACAGGGTGGTGGCTGTACTGAGAGTGTTGTGTGTACAGGGTGGCGGCTGTACTGAGTGTTGTGTGTGTACAGGGTGGTGGCTGTACTGAGTGTTGTGTATACAGGGTGGTGGCTGTACTGAGAGTGCTGTGTGTACAGGGTTGTGGCTGTATTGAGAGTGTTGTGTGTACAGGGTGGTGGCTGTACTGAGTGTTGTGTATACAGGGTGGTGGCTGTACTGAGAGTGCTGTGTGTACAGGGTTGTGGCTGTACTGAGAATGCTGTGTGTACAGGGTGGTGGCTGTACTGAGTGTTGTGTGTGTACAGGGTGGCGGCTGTACTGAGTGTTGTGTGTGTACAGGGTGGTGGCTGTACTGAGTGTTGTGTGTGTACAGGGTGGTGGCTGTACTGAGTGTTGTGTGTATAGGGTGGTGGCTGTACTGAGTGTTGTGTGTGTACAGGGTGGCGGCTGTACTGAGTGCTGTGTGTGTACAGGGTGGCGGCTGTACTGAGTGCCGTGTGTGTACAGGGTGGCGGCTGTACTGAGTGCTGTGTATACAGGGTGGTGGTTGTACTGAGTGTTGTGTGTGTACAGGGTGGCGGCTGTACTGAGTGTTGTGTGTGTACAGGGTGGCGGCTGTACTGAGTGCCGTGTGTGTACAGGGTGGCGGCTGTACTGAGTGCTGAGTATACAGGGTGGTGGTTGTACTGAGTGTTGTGTGTACAGGGTGGTGGCTGTACTGAGTGTTGTGTATACAGGGTGGTTGCTGTACTGAAAGTGCTGTGTGTACAGGGTTGTGGCTGTACTGAGAGTGTTGTGTGTTTACAGGGTGGTGGCTGTACTGAGTGTTGTGTGTTTACAGGGTGGTGGCTGTACTGAGAGTGTTGTGTGTGTACAGGGTTGTGGCTGTACTGAGAGTGTTGTGTGTTTACAGGGTGGTGGCTGTACTGAGTGTTGTGTGTGTACAGGGTGGTGGCTGTACTGAGTGTTGTGTGTGTACAGGGTTGTGGCTGTACTGAGAGTGTTGTGTGTTTACAGGGTGGTGGCTGTACTGAGAGTGTTGTGTGTTTACTGGGTGGTGGCTGTACTGAGTGTTGTGTGTGTACAGGGTTGTGGCTGTACTGAGTGTTGTGTATACAGGGTGGTGGCTGTACTGAGAGTGCTGTGTGTACAGGGTTGTGGCTGTACTGAGAGTGCTGTGTATGTACAGGGTGGTGGCTGAGGACAGGACAGTGTGGAACTGGACACAGCAGGCCAACTCTCGCTTTGGAGCCCTCAAGGACACCGTCATCGCCCCGTACAGGCGTGGCAAGGTCAAGGTGAGGGGGAGAAATTTAAAAATGAATGATTAAGTGAATGAATGAATGAATGAATGAATGAATGAATGAATGAATGAATGAGTAAATGAAGAAAGGGCCGAATATTGGAAGGAAAACAAATACATGAACGGGTTAAAAAAAGAACAAGAGAGGATAAAATGAAGGAAGAAAAATCGAAGAATAAAGTGGAAAGCTATCGTTAGCGGGTGCACAAACACACACACAAACACGCACACACACACACACACACACACACACTCACACACACATATTCACAAGTAGGCACACACACGCAAACACATAAACGCACGCACACACACATACACATACGTGGCACACACACACTGTGCCCGGAAACTAGTTTTCGTGGTGTCCAAGAACTAGTGCTTTTGACGTCTGAGAATTGCCAATGTGTTTTTTCAGAACTAATGGGTTTGTTGTCCAAGTAGCAGCGTTTGAGTTGCAGGTGCGAACGTAGAGTAGAGGTACTGTTGTTGTTGTTGTTGTTGTTGTGGTTGTTGCCGGTGCGGAGTGTGGGACTACAGGTACTTTTGTTGTTGTTGTTGCAGGTGCGGAGTGTGGGTCTACAGGTACTTTTGTTGTTGTTGTTGCAGGTGCGGAGCGTGGGACTACAGGTACTCTTGTTGTTGTTGTTGCCGGTGCGGAGTGTGGGTCTACAGGTACTGTTGTTGTTGTTGTTGCAGGTGCGGAGTGTGGGGATGGAAGGAATGTTCGAGGAGGCCCAGGAACTGGCAGAGGTGAGCTGTCATGAGAGAGGAATGCCTGCCTCTTTCACTGTTGTGCTATCAGCGCTTAATGCATCAGATCGTCATAACAGGGTTCTCTACAGCGCAGAAAACCCCTCGTCACAGTGGAGGAACGTGATCGACTATTTGCCATTTACCTAATTTTTTGTATTCTTGAGATCCATTCATTTTCTATGCCTCTGACAGGGAAAAAGTTCTCCGTTGTGTTATGTCCAAATATTCGTCAGGGCGTGGACATTGGTGCCTAGCTGGAGCTGTGCAGGATGTCTTGGGGACATTGTCCGTCCTGGAGGTGTTTCGTCATAAGCCCACCTTCAAGTCGTATGCTGACGTAGTACTGCTCAGTGATGACGTAGGACTGCATTGTGGTGACGTGGGACTGCACTGTGCTGACGTAGAACTGCACTGTGGTGACGTGGCACTGCACTGTGGTGACGTAGGACTGCACTGTGATGACGTAAAACTGCACTGCGGTGACGTAGCACTGCACTGTGGTGACGTGGGACTGTACTGTGGTGACGTAGGACTGCACTTTGGTGACGTGGCACTGCACTGCGGTGACGTGGGACTGCACTGTGGTGACGTGGCACTGCACTGTGGTGACGTCGGACTGCACTGTGGTGACGTAGAACTGCACTGTGGTGACGTAGGACTGCATTGTGGTGACGTAGGACTGCACTGTGGTGACGTGGGACTGCATTGCGGTGACGTGGGACTGCAATGTGGTGACGTAGAACTGCACTGTGATGACGTAGGACTGCACTGTGATGACATAGTACTGCACTGTAATGACGTGGGACTGCACTGTGTTGACGTATCACTGCACTGTGGTGACGTAGGACTGCACTGTGGTGACGTAGTACTGCACTGTGGTGACGTGGCACTGCACTATGGTGACGTGGCACTGCACCGTGGTGACGTGGGACTGCACTATGGTGGCGTGGCACTGCACTATGGTGTCGTGGCACTGCACTATGGTGACGTAGTACTGCACTGTGGTGACGTAGGACTGCACTGTGGTGACGTAGGACTGCACTGTGATGACGTAGGACTTCACTGTGGTGACGTGGGACTGCACCATAATGATGTAGGGCTGCACTGTGGTGACGTAGGACTTCACTGTGGTGACGTGGGACTGCAATGTGATGTCGTAGGACTGTACTATGCTGACGTAGGACGGTGATGTGTTCTTCAGCACTTGCTGACGTGATCCGTTCTATTTTCAGCTTTCTTTGGGAGCTAACGTCGGCGTGTATTCCACATTTGTAAGTACCTCCCTCTTTTTTAAATGTTCATTTCAGTCTGTAAAACATATCGATAAAATAAGGTGTCGTGAAATTTGCAAAGAGATTCTGACTACCTACAATATCGCTGGATCAATCTCATCAACCATTGGTCTAACTGATCTCACCTGGCCCTGTCCCGATATCCCTCTCTGGCTGCTCGGGGCCGCCCCCTGGCTGAGCTACTGGAGCAGGCCCCTGCCTGAGCTACTGGAGCAGGCCCCTGCCTGAGCTACTGGAGCAGGACCCTGGGTGAGCTACTGGAGCAGGCCCCTGCCTGAGCTACTGGAGCAGGTCCCTAGCCGAGCTACTGGAGCAGGCTCCTGGCAGAGTTACTGGAACAGCCCCCTAGCAGAGTTACTGGAGCAGCCCCTGGCTGAGCTACTGGAGCAGGCCCCTGGCTGAGCTACTGGAGCAGGCCCCTGGCTGAGCTACTGGAGCAGGCCCCTGGCTGAGCTACTGGAGCAGCCCCCTGGCTGAGCTACTGGAGCAGCCCCCTGGCTGAGCTACTGGAGCAGGCCCCTGGCTGAGCTACTGGAGCAGCCCCTGGCTGAGCAACTGGAGCAGCCCCTGGCTGAGCTACTGGAGCAGGCCCCTGCCTGAGCTACTGGAGCAGCCCCTGGCTGAGCTACTGGAGCAGGCCCCTGGCTGAGCTACTGGAGCAGGCCCCTGGCTGAGCTACTGGAGCAGGCCCCTGGCTGAGCTACTGGAGCAGCCCATGCCTGAGCTACTGGAGCAGCCCCTGGCTGAGCTACTGGAGCAGGCCCCTGGTTGAGCTATTGGAGCAGGCCCCTGGCTGAGCTACTGGAGCAGGCCCCTGGCTGAGCTACTAGAGCAGGCCCCTGGCTGAGCTACTGGAGCAGCCCCTGGCTGCGCTACTGGAGCAGGCCCCTAAAATCCACCAGCCAGGGGCTCCAGCTGCCGAGGGGGAACCAGCAGCTCCACCCCCATGGTACACTTGTCGTGACGTCATTTTTTGCCTTTTCTCTGCCTGCAGCTGGACAACGTCCAGTTGGGTGGTCACGTGGTCTTCACCAAGGAGAAAGTCCGTATACCGCCAACGAGGGTAAGTGACTTGCTGTACCCACAGTGTATTGACCAGGGTGAGAGACTGTCTGTACCGACAGTGTACTGACCAGGGTGAAAGACTTTCTGTACCCACAGTGTACTGACCAGGGTGAGAGACTCTCTGTACCGACAGTGTACTGAACAGGGTGAGAGACTCTCTGTACCCACATTGTATTGACCAGGGTGAGAGACTGTCTGTACCCACAGTGTATTGACCAGGGTGAGAGACTCTCTGTACCCACAGTGTATTGACCAGGGTGAGAGACTCTCTGTACCCACAGTGTATTGACCAGGGTGAGAGACTGTCTGTACCCACAGTGTATTGACCAGGGTGAGAGACTTCCTGTACCCACAGTGTATTGACCAGGGTGAGAGACTCTCTGTACCCACAGTGTATTGACCAGGGTGACGGACTTCCTGTACCCACAGTGTATTGACCAGGGTGAGAGACTGTCTGTACCCAAAGTGTATTGACAAGGGTGACGGACTTCCTGTACCCAAAGTGTATTGACCAGGGTGAGAGACTGTCTGTACCCACAGTGTATTGACCAGGGTGAGAGACTGTCTGTACCCACAGTGTATTGACCAGGGTGAGAGACTGTCTGTACCCACAGTCTATTGACCAGGGTGACGGACTTCCTGTATCCAAAGTGTATTGACCAGGGTGAGAGACTCTCTGTACCCACAGTGTATTGACCAGGGTGAGAGACTCTCTGTACCCACAGTGTATTGACCAGGGTGAGAGACTGTCTGTACCCACAGTGTATTGACCAGGGTGAGAGACTGTCTGTACCCAAACTGTATTGACCAGGGTGAGAGACTGTCTGTACCCACAGTGTATTGACCAGGGTGAGAGACTGTCTGTACCCAAACTGTATTGACCAGGGTGAGAGACTGTCTGTACCCAAAGTGTATTGACCAGGGTGAGAGACTGTCTGTACCCAAAGTGTATTGACCAGGGTGAGAGACTGTCTGTACCCACAGTGTATTGACCAGGGTGAGAGACTGTCTGTACCCACAGTGTCTGTACCCACAGTGTCTACACCCACAGTGTCTGTACCCACAGTGTCTGTACCCACAGTGTCTGTACCCACAGTGTCTGTACCCACAGTGTCTACACCCACAGTGTCTGTACCCACAGTGTCTACACCCACAGTGTCTGTACCCACAGTGTCTGTACCCACAGTGTCTGTACCCACAGTGTCTGTACCCACAGTGTCTGTACCCACAGTGTCTACACCCACAGTGTCTGTACCCACAGTGTCTGTACCCACAGTGTCTGTACCCACAGTGTCTGTACCCACAGTGTCTGTACCCACAGTGTCTGCACCTACAGTGTCTGTACCCACAGTGTCTGTACCCACAGTGTCTGTACCCACAGTGTCTGCACCTACAGTGTCTGTACCCACAGTGTCTGTACCCACAGTGTCTACACCCACAGTGTCTGTACCCACAGTGTCTGTACCCACATTGTCTATACCCACATTGTCTGTACCCATAGTGTCTGTACCCACATTGTCTATACCCACAGTGTCTGTACCCACAGTGTCTGTACCCACAGTGTCTGCACCCACAGTGTCTGCACCTACAGTGTCTGTACCCACAGTGTCTGTACCCACAGTGTCTGTACCCACAGTGACTGTACCCACAGAGTCTGTACCCACAGAGTCTGCACCCACAGTGTCTGTACCCACAGTGTCTGTACCCACAGTGACTGTACCCACAGTGACTGTACCCACAGTGACTGTACCCACACTGTCCATAAATATCGACAGTGTCTGTACCCACAGTATCTGTACCCACAGTGTCGGTACGCACAGTGTCTGTACCCACAGTGTCGGTACGCACAGTGTCTGTACCCACAGTGTCTGTACCCACAGTGTCTGTACCCACAGTGTCCATAAATATCGACAGTGTCTGTACCCACAGTGTCTCCACCCACAGTGTCTGTACCCACAGTGTCTGCACCCACAGTGTCTGTACCCACAGTGTCTGTACCCACAGTGTCTGTACGCACAGTGTCTGTACGCACAGTGTCGGTACGCACAGTGTCTCCACCCACAGTGTCTGTACCCACAGTGTCTGCACCCACAGTGTCTGTACCCACAGTGTCTGTACCCACAGTGTCTGCACCCACAGTGTCTGTACCCACAGTGTCCATAAATATCGACAGTGTCTGTACCCACAGTGTCTGTACGCACAGTGTCTGTACGCACAGTGTCGGTACGCACAGTGTCTCCACCCACAATGTCTGTACCCACAGTGTCTGCACCCACAGTGTCTGTACCCACAGTGTCTGTACCCACAGTGTCTACACCCACAGTGTCTGTACCCACAGTGTCTGTACGCACAGTGTCTGTACGCACAGTGTCTGTACGCACAGTGTCTGTACGCACAGTGTCGGTACGCACAGTGTCTGTACCCACAGTGTCGGTACGCACAGTGTCTCCACCCACAGTGTCTGTACCCACACTGTCCATACCCACAGTGTCTGTACCCACAGTGTCTATACCCACAGTGTCTGTACCCACAGTGTCTATACCCACAGTGTCTGTACGCACAGTGTCTGTACCCACAGTGCCTACACCCACAGTGTCTGTACCCACAGTGTCTGTACTCACAGTGTCTGTACCCACAGTGTCTGTACCCACAGTGTCTACACCCACAGTGTCTGTACCCACAGTGTCTGTACGCACAGTGTCTGTACCCACAGTGTCTGTACCCATAGTGTCTGTACCCACAGTGTCTGTACCCACAGTGTCTGTACCCACAGTGTCTGTACCCACAGTGTCTGTACCCACAGTGTCTGTACCCACAGTGTCTGTACCCACAGTGTCGGTACGCACAGTGTCTCCACCCACAGTGTCTGTACCCACAGTGTCTGTACCCACAGTGTCTACACCCACAGTGTCTGTACCCACAGTGTCTGTACCCACAGTGTCTCCACCCACAGTGTCTGTACCCACAGTGTCTGTATCCACAGTGTCTACACCCACAGTGTCTGTACCCACAGTGTCTGTACCCACAGTGTCTGTACCCACAGTGTCTGTACCCACAGTGTCTACACCCACAGTGTCTGTACTCACAGTGTCTATACCCACAGTGTCTGTACCCACAGTGTCGGTACGCACAGTGTCTGTACCCACAGTGTCTGTACCCACAGTGTCTGTACCCACAGTGTCTATACCCATAGTGTCTGTACCCACAGTGTCTGTACGCACAGTGTCTGTACCCACAGTGTCTATACCCATAGTGTCTGTACCCACAGTGTCTGTACCCACAGTGTCTGTACCCACAGTGTCTGTACGCACAGTGTCTGTACCCACAGTGTCTGTACCCATAGTGTCTGTACCCACAGTGTCTGTACCCACAGTGTCTGTACCCACAGTGTCTGTACCCACAGTGTCTATACCCATAGTGTCTGTACCCACAGTGTCTGTACGCACAGTGTCTGTACCCACAGTGTCTGTACCCATAGTGTCTGTACCCACAGTGTCTGTACGCACAGTGTCTGTACCCACAGTGTCTGTACCCACAGTGTCTGTACCCATAGTGTCTGTACCCACAGTGTCTGTACCCACAGTGTCTGTACCCACAGTGTCTGTACGCACAGTGTCTGTACCCACAGTGTCGGTACGCACAGTGTCTCCACCCACAGTGTCTGTACCCACAGTGTCTGTACCCACAGTGTCTACACCCACAGTGTCTGTACCCACAGTGTCTGTACCCACAGTGTCTCCACCCACAGTGTCTGTACCCACAGTGTCTGTATCCACAGTGTCTACACCCACAGTGTCTGTACCCACAGTGTCTGTACCCACAGTGTCTGTACCCACAGTGTCTGTACCCACAGTGTCTACACCCACAGTGTCTGTACTCACAGTGTCTATACCCACAGTGTCTGTACCCACAGTGTCGGTACGCACAGTGTCTGTACCCACAGTGTCTGTACCAACACTGCCCATGAATATCGACAGTGTCTATACCCATAGTGTCTGTACCCACAGTGTCTGTACCCACAGTGTCTGTACCCACAGTGTCTATACCCATAGTGTCTGTACCCACAGTGTCTGTACGCACAGTGTCTGTACCCACAGTGTCTGTACCCATAGTGTCTGTACCCACAGTGTCTGTACGCACAGTGTGTACCCACACTGCCCATAAATATCGACAGTGTCTATACCCATAGTGTCTGTACCCACAGTGTCTGTACCCACATTGTCTATACCCATAGTCTCTGTACCCACAGTGTCTGTACCCACAGTGTCTATACCCATAGTGTCTACACCCACAGTGTCTACACCCACAGTGTCTGTACCCACACTGCCCATAAATATCGACAGTGTCTATACCCATAGTGTCTGTAACCACAGTGTCTGTACCCACACTGCCCATAAATATCGACAGTGTCTATACCCATAGTGTCTGTCCCCACAGTGTCTGTCCCCACAGTGTCTGTCCCCACAGTGTCTGTCCCCACAGTGTCTGTCCCCACAGTGTCTATACCCATAGTGTCTACACCCACAGTGTCTACACCCACAGTGTCTGTACCCACACTGCCCATAAATATCGACAGTGTCTATACCCATAGTGTCTGTACCCACAGTGTCTGTACGCACAGTGTCTACACCACAGTGTCTGTACCCACAGTGTCTATACCCATAGTGTCTGTAACCACAGTGTCTGTACCCACACTGCCCATAAATATCGACAGTGTCTATACCCATAGTGTCTGTACCCACAGTGTCTGTACGCACAGTGTCTACACCACAGTGTCTGTACCCACACTGCCCATAAATATCGACAGTGTCTATACCCATAGTGTCTGTAACCACAGTGTCTGTACCCACACTGCCCATAAATATCGACAGTGTCTATACCCATAGTGTCCGTACCCACAGTGTCTGTACGCACAGTGTCTACACCACAGTGTCTGTACCCACACTGCCCATAAATATCGACAGTGTCTATACCCATAGTGTCTGTAACCACAGTGTCTGTACCCACACTGCCCATAAATATCGACAGTGTCTATACCCATAGTGTCTGTACCCACAGTGTCTGTACCCACATTGTCTATACCCATAGTATCTGTACCCACAGTGTCTGTACCCACAGTGTCTATACCCATAGTGTCTACACCCACAGTGTCTACACCAACAGTGTCTGTACCCACACTGCCGATAAATATCGACAGTGTCTATACCCATAGTGTCTGTAACCACAGTGTCTGTACCCACACTGCCCATAAATATCGACAGTGTCTATACCCATAGTGTCTGTACCCACAGTGTCTGTACCCACATTGTCTATACCCATAGTATCTGTACCCACAGTGTCTGTACCCACAATGTCTATACCCATAGTGTTTACACCCACAGTGTCTACACCCACAGTGTCTGTACCCACACTGCCCATAAATATCGACAGTGTCTATACCCATAGTGTCTGTAACCACAGTGTCTGTACCCACACTGCCCATAAATATCGACAGTGTCTATACCCATAGTGTCTGTAACCACAGTGTCTGTACCCACACTGCTCATAAATATCGACAGTGTCTATACCCATAGTGTCTGTAACCACAGTGTCTGTACCCACACTGCCCATAAATATCCACAGTGTCTATACCCATAGTGTCTGTACCCACAGTGTTTACACCCATAGTGTCTGTACACACACTGTCTACAAATATCCACAGTGTCTATACCCACAGTGTCTGTACCCACACGGCCCATAAATACCAACAGTGTCTGTTTCCACAGTGTCTATACCCACAGTGTCTGTACCCACACTGCCCATAAATACCAACAGTGTCTGTTTCCACAGTGTCTATACCCACAGTGTCTGTACCTACACTGTCCATAAATATCCTGAGTGTTTATACCTACAGTGTCTGTACCCACACTGTCGATACTCACACTGTCCATACTAACAGTGTCCGAAGCCAATAAGGACCTTACCCTTTTTTCAGATGTAACACTTCCTCTCATTCTCAGGCTCAGGGGTGGTACCTGGACCCTGCGAAACGACTGGCATTGCAGCTTATCTGTGTGGCCTGTTGCTGTCTGTGTGATCTGTTGCTGTCTGTGTGACCTGTTGCTGTCTGTGTGACCTGTTGCTGTCTGTGTGACCTGTTGCTGTCTGTGTGAACTCTTGCTGTCTGTGTGACCTGTTGCTGTCTGTGTGATCTGTTGCTGTTTATGTGACCTGTTGCTGTCTGTGTGAACTCTTGCTGTCTGTGTGACCTGTTGCTGTCTGTGTGACCTGTTGCTGTCTGTGTGACCAATTGCTGTCTGTGTGACCTGTTGCTGTCTATGTGACCTCTTGCTGTCTATGTGACATATTGCTGTCTGTGTGACCTACTGCTGTCTGTGTGACCTGTTGCTGTCTGTGTGAACTCTTGCTATCTGTGTGACCTGTTGCAGTTTGTGTGACCTGTTGCTTTCTGTGTGACCTGTTGCTGTCTGTGTGACCTATTGCGGTCTGTGTGACCTGTTGCTGTCTGTGTGACCTGTTGCTGTCTGTGTGACCTGTTGCTATTGTGTGACCTCTTGCTGCCTGTGTGACCTCTTGCTGTCTGTGTGACCTCTTTGCTGCCTGTGTGACCTCTTGCTGCCTGTTTGACCTCTTGCTGTCTGCGTGACCTCTTGCTGTCTGCCTGACCTTTTGCTATCTGTGTGACCTCTTGCTGTCTGAATGACCTATTGCTGCTTTCACAGCGTTGATCATACATCAAATCATCAGTAGCAAGCAAGCATAGCAAGTCCACAAGACTCGGCATTGCAAAATTAAAAAGAATTATAATTTGTAAACGTACAGTGGGGGCGGGGGATCTGAGGAGGAGAAAAAGGGAGGGGGAGGGAGAAGAAGGAGAAGAAAGGGGGAGGGAGAAGGAGAAGAAGGAAGGGGGAGGGTGGAGGGCGGATGTTTAGAGGAGATAAAGAATGCGTTATTTCCGAATGTGCATAACGGTATCTTTGCTACGCGTTTTATGCATTTGAAAACAGTTATGTTCTGATGAGGTAAGACAAAATCCGATCGCGGACAAATAAACCTTTTACTTATGCATCGTGGATCTACCCAAGCAACCAAGTATATGTGTATTTAGCCAGCCAGCCAGCCAGCCAGCCAGCCAGCCAGCCATATAGCTAACAAGCCTGCTTACGCATGAGCTATCCGTTAATCTGCGTGCGTGCGTGTGTGTGTGTGTGTGTGTGTGTGTGTGTGTGTGTGTGTGTGTGTGTGTGTGTGTGTGTGTGTGTGTGTGTGCATGAATTGTGACACTTCGCGAAAATCTCCAAATATTATATTTTCATGAAAACGGTACTCTATGTGCCATTCAAGCCGTCCTTTTCATCAGGGGACGCCTTCTCCAGGGACATCATCTTTGCACGAACGTTGCCATGGTAACCATGATAAAGAATTGGTTACTTATGCACCCAGAACTGTTCTTCGGAGCCGAAACCGCCTGGTGAACAACTTTCCTTTCTAGTTATGGCACGTCAACATTTCCTAGAAATATTTTGCAGTGGAATTTCCCCCTGTGCCGTTGGAAGTTGCCCTTCCTCGCTCGTCAAGAAGACTTCGAGGAGGGTCGCGGCCTAAAATCTGCGTCTTTTCTGTACATCTCTGTCGACGTTCGGACGTGCTGTGAAGGTGCAGATGAACATTATGGCAATACAGCCATTTTCCCTCACAAACACGAAAACACGTGACCTTGTAACTCTCCTAAAGAAATCGCACGTAGCAGTCAGACCCTGCATCCACACAGCAAGAGAGAGAGAGAGAGAGAGAGAGAGAGACAGACAGACAGACAGACAGACAGACAGATATATATATATATATATATATATATAGAGAGAGAGAGAGAGAGAGAGAGAGAGAGAGAGAGAGAGAGAGAGAGAGAGAGGGGGGGCTGGAGAAAGGGAGAGGAAGGGAAGAGAGAATGAGAGTAAGAGGATGGGTGGGTTGGAGAGAGAGGGTGGGGGAGAGGGTGGGGGAGAGGGAGGGAGGGAGGAGAGAGAGAGAGAGAGAGAGAGAGAGAGAGAGAGAGAGAGAGAGAGAGAGAGAGAGAGAGAGAGAGAGAGAGAGATAAAGAGAGAGAGAGAGAGAGAGAGGAGAGAGAGAGAGAGAGAGAGAGAGAGAGAGAGAGAGAGAACGAAAGAACGAACGAACCGATGTACCGTATTAATTTTTCCAGGTGTGATTCATGCATGTGGCATTGTCACTTCTGCCGATAGCAAAGGCCACTCCTTCCACTCGGTGCCCAACAACTTGACCACGGCCTGAGCATAGCAACATGACTAACAAAGGACGAGGGTGATGCTATCCTCCTTAGTTACTGCCAGGGTTTTAGTTTTATCGGCACTCGTGGTCCTGGAATTCGATGAACACAGGGGTTTACCTTATCAGAAGCTTTCCGTCTGATCTCACTACCGCGTGCACTGGGTGCCCACGACATGTAGGCCGAGACTGCAAAACCGAGATATGCTTTCGGTCAAGGCCAGGGTGGAATCCGTAGTCTAGTCCCTATATGACTGTCATATCCTAGACCGTAGAGTATCCTAAAACATAGAGCGTGACCTACTTGCATATTATTAACATGACGAAATATGGGTTTTCATCGTTTTATTTCACCTTATTACCGGATCAAATGGCGCTTTCCCCTAGAAACGTTTGTGTAATCATACGCAGCAAAGACAACAATCTTTGGGTTCGAGATTTCATAAAACGCTCACCGTTACAACCGGCTAATCACAGTTAAGATTTACTAAATTCCTTGGACTGCAGG
>JAWQFJ010015079.1:0-2500 GCA_034096865.1 Theodoxus fluviatilis | reverse complement strand
TCCCAGGAGATAATCTTAGAAGAAATGCCCAAAAGGCCAAGGTAGGTGAGATAGGGGTGGGGGTAACGGACCAGGGTGGGTAGCGGGCATTCAGTGTGCAGTCAACTCCCATTGGGTGGCAGTCAAGGAAAGGCGGCAAAGGAAGAGGGTGTGCAGAGAGGTGGGTGCTGGGGGAGAAAGGGGACATTCTAATGCGTTGTCGACTCCCAGCAGATCGTGGGAAGGGGAGCAGAAAGCGAGGGATGCATGCTGGGACGGGGGTCAGTGGGAATGAGGTTCGTGCATTCACTATGCACTGTCCACTCCCAAGCGATCTTCTTAAATGCGAAAGTAACAAGCCAAGCTTCAGAGCCTGACCTATGCACTGTGAAATTCTGGACCGCGTCCATAGATCAGCAGCTGGCGGAAGGAACCTTCCCACTGCATTCATGCATGCCCTGCAGGCGAGCAGAACCTTTCGGGCTCCTACCTCAGAGCGGCAGACTTCAAAGAGGCGGGCGGCTGATGGATGTCTGGAGTCCGCACCCCGGGGCCCTCCATGCATCAGACGCCCGTCACACATGCATAATGCATGGAGCCAGGCGTGCTGCCGGCCATTTGTGAGAAAGAAAAAGCTACTTGGGCCGGTGAGAAATGGCCCTTACTTATCTAAAGGCAGAAACTCGTTCCGAGTTGCGTGCCAGTCCATCTAGGGATCCATCTTGGACAGGGCTGGCCCGACACTGCAAGACTGATGGGGGCGAGGAGCTGGATGGGTATGGCTGCCGTTTTTGGCTGCCTTTTTTTTTCTTCTCGAAGACTTCCCATCCCTATTCATCCCGGCGCCTTCCTTCTCCCATCCCACCCCACTCCATCCACCCCCACTCCACCCACCCCCACCCCACCCACCCCAACTCCACCCACCCCTATCCCCCACTCCATCCATCCCCACCCCCCACTTCACCCACCCCCCACTTCACCCACCCCCACCACAACGTGGTCTAGAGCTGAGAAGGCGTCTGAGAGGGAAAAAATGGTTAGCAACGCATAATCATATCCAGTCCTTCGATTAAAAAAAGAGTAACTTTCTGGGAGTTGTTGTTGAGTGACAACGTTGACACTACAGAATACAGAGTCTTCCTTTTGCCATCTTCACTCGATATTCATTCAAAGTTGGAACTGGTGGTTAGTAAACGTCATCATTTAGTGCTGGCGGGCACAGACGCAGTAGCTAGAAACTCCCTACGGAACGAAGCAGTAGACGGTCTTCAGAGGAAGAACCCCCGTCGCCGAGTGTTTCCGCCCTATAGTCTTCCTTACACTCTCGGGGGGTGGGCCACACCTGGACTGACCTCCAGGTGTCCGTCTCTCTGCCACTGTATTTGACAGGAGCGGGGAGAAGCAATCGGAATTAAGCATCTTGCTCAAGGATGCAACTCTAGAATCCGAGCAGTTTCGAACACCGCACCCGCTGACTGCAGGTCCAGCACGCTACCGCTCGGCCACAGAGCTTCGCAGGGAAAACGCTCCCTCATTGGCAGGTCTTTTTCTTCAGTTCGAGATCGCGCCTGTCCCCCCCGATAGGCACGAGCGACAACGTTGACACTACAGAATACAGAGTCTGCCTTTTGCCATCTTCACTCGAGATACATTCAAGTTGGAACTGATGGTGAGTAACAACGTAAATCCTACAGGTTATGTCGGTGCTGGTACGGGCAGGAGGGGAGCGGACAGAAATAAACGAGGAACATCACATGTTCTTTTAGAGATTCACTCCGTAGAGAGTAGGTTTTGTGTAGTCAACGCACTGTTGACGAACGTTAAAAATCATTGAATAGGCAAGAAAAGGAAAGTTAATGGGAGTCGCAAAAGCACAGTAAAGAATTATAAACGAGGATATACGATATTTTTTGCGTATGGTATTGTGTGTTTGTGTTTTGTGTGTGTGGTTGTGTTTGTGTGTATGAGAGTATAGGGAGGGGAAGGGTTGGAACTGGTGGAGTCGAGCTCATGGGGTAGGGGGATTTGATGATGCCAGAGTCAAGTGAGAGGAGAGAGGCAGGTGAAGAGAATGACGAGTATGAGTGTGGGGGCGGAGGTGGTTTTTCTGGTGGGTGTGCAAGGTTGGGCTTTGCGCTGTGAGCCGAAGAGAGTGTAGACGAGTGAGACTGCGGTTGAGACATTCCGGTGCTGACGTTGGAACGTGTGATGTCGGATTTGGTATGCTGAAGGGTTACGGTGGGCCGAGATGAGACGAGAGGAGGAAAGGACGAAGGTCTGGTGGGTGGGGTGGAAACTGGGGCTGGGGGGACTTCATGAACGGCATTAGCTGAATTAAGGTAAAAATGTTTTAATCTAGTTTCTACCTGAGAGAAGAACACAGCGAAAAGGCAAGAATCTGAGCAAGACCCTTACTATTACTTCTCTGTTCATTCTTTTAGTCCCCTACTCTTCCTCCTGTCGACATTTGTTTGTTGTGAGAGGAAGATACCAATAAATTGTGCCCCACACCCCCCCAAGC
>JAWQFJ010015075.1:30000-31295 GCA_034096865.1 Theodoxus fluviatilis | reverse complement strand
ACAAAGCCTAATCGGAGCCCCACCACCCCCAAAGCAATGTACCACGCAACCCCATGTGCCCCCATCAAAAAGAAACAAGAAGAAAAAGAAAAAAAAGGGGAAGGAAAAAAAGAAAAAAAGCAAAGCGAAAAAATAAAAAAAAAAACAAGGAGAGGTCAACCCACAGAACGAATGAAAAATAAAAAAGAAAAGAAAAAAACAAAAAAAAAAAAAAAAAACATTGACAAAAAGACAAACAAGGGGAAACAGGAAAAGCAGAAAGTAAAAAAAGCTAAGTCAAGAAGCAGTGGATCGGCACAAAACAACAACAAACACAACACAAGTCCCAAACCAAAGAAAAGCCAATCTACAAAAAAAAAAAAACCAAAACACGAAGACCCACCACCAACAAGGAAACAAGCCAACCCAACAACCAGAAGAGCAACACAAAACAAGAAAACCAACACAACACCACACACACAAAAAAAAAACACACCAAACACAGCAAGCATGTAAAAAGAACAAAAAAAAAACAAAAACCAATCGCCAAAAAAACAAGAAACAACAAGGAACAAGAGAAACCAACCAAACAAAGAAATGAGAAAACAATGACCAAATACCAAGGAACCCCAGAGTAAGTGAAAAACGAAAACAACAAAACAAAAAAAAAAACAACGCTTGTACTAAGAACCACGTATCAAATCAAACCCAACTACGGTAACGCAACCTATAGTGGTATGTTAGTTGCTAAAGAACTGTAAGTGTACACTAAAAACAAAAAAAAAAGAAAACACATCCATACAAAAGATACACATCAAAAACCAAACGAAACAGATGAAACTTACAACAATCTTCCAACCAAACCACATCACCCCCAATATTACAAAAAAAAAAAAATTACAACAATAACAACAATACCAGTTAAAATTAAATTAATAAAATTGAAAACCAAAAAAGAAATCCAACAAATTCTTTGTAAACAATACCCTCTTCCCTGCAGCCCCCCACCACCCCACCTCCCCACTCCACACACCCACTCATAATTTAACTATCCAACTAACAAACCACACCCACCAACCCCTCCCCCTCCCACTCTCTCTCTCTCTCTGTGACTCTTTATCACTGTGTATGTGCGTTCGTATTCACACGCATGTTCGCGCGTGTGTGTGTGTGTGTGTGCACGCGCGCGCGTGCGTGCGTGTGTGTGTGTGCGCGTGCGTGTGTGCGTGCGCGCGTGCGTGTGTGTGCATGCGTGTGTACGTGCGTGTGTGTGTGCGTGCTTGTGTGTGTGTGTGTATGAGATGCTCCTCGGAGAA
>JAWQFJ010015075.1:20000-25000 GCA_034096865.1 Theodoxus fluviatilis | reverse complement strand
CGTTTGACTGACCACGTCCTACAACCGTGCTGGACATCAGAGACGATCTGAAGGAAATGAGCTTTGTGTCATGCATAAGACATTAACTGTATGGCAGCAATGCATACAAAAGTAGATCCACGTTTATTATCCACCAAAATCGCTCTATGGTTTGACAACGTTCTGCACGACAGTAGAATATGGAATACAGAAGAACGTTAATAGCTCAACCACGTTGTTTGCCTTTTCAGGCTTGCCCGTAACTATATTTTAGTGTTTTTCTATTTCAGCTGCTTTATCTGTTAGTGGACGAGTGAAAGCTTGATGTCAACGCTAAAATCATATATTGAACTGCTCTGAATTCCCATTGTCATACGAAAATTGTTAATGATCTATGATTTGTTACGTCATGAGCTGAACGCAGCCTAACGATCGCTCATTTCGTATATGCTTCAAGTGCATTTCAAAGTCTTCGATTTTCATGTTAGCAAAATCTGTTATCAGCACTTTCATCTTGTTCATTACTGACAGAAATTTTTTTATAAGAACAATTTTACTTTTAATATTTATTTGAAATGCCGATTAAAGTGTGAATAACATTTTAACATTGCAGTGTAGCATAGTGAAACTTCGAGTGAATATTTGTACATTCAGCTACTAGGTTCCTGTATGTGTCAGGTACCATTGTAAACTTCATAGGAACGATCCCCACGGCTAGTGAACAGTACGGAAAGCGGTTGCACCAACTTAGTGATGACGGTAATTTTTGAGCTGCTTTGTCGTATTCAAAATATAGAGGGATCTCCCCCTTTCTGTTCAGTCTCAGGACACACCGAGAGAGAGGGAGAGAGAGAGAGAGAGAGAGAGAGAGAGAGAGAGAGAGAGAGAGAGAGAGAGAGAGAGAGAGAGAGAGAGAGAGTGTGTGTGTCAAATAATCTGCAAGCTTACCCACATACCGCAGTATATGAATACTTGCACGTGTAATGCACACACACACACACACACACACACACGCGCGCGCGCGCGCGCGCGCGCACACACATACAAAAACACACACACGTAAATGCACATAAGCACAGACACAAGCACCCATCCACATAGAGACACAGACACACGCGCACGCGCGTACATGCATACATAACACGGTCACACACACGCACTCACCCTTTACGCCCCCCCCCCCCCCCCTACACACACACATATATATATATATATATATATATATATATATATATATATATATATATACATACACACGCACGCACACTTGCACGCATCCCCCCTCCCCCATATACGCACACACATATGCGATAACGAACGTCTTCATTCACACATGCATGTAAACGCATGCACACGTACATGCACTCAAACAGTGCCCACAACATGTTTGTCACACATATTTTCATTAGTTTTACTATTGACTTAAAAGCATATTTGTGATAGACTTAATGCAGCATTATTATTTAGAAAAGCGGTGCAGCTTATATACAGAGCAACATTACAGGAAAACGCACAAAGAACTTTAGCAGCAACTGTTTAACCACCACTGCTTCAATCGCTGTGATAATAAAACTTACGACATATCATTCTCCTGTATGCGTCAGCTGTTTTAATAAGTGTGTTATCGATCTTCCCTTCATTTCCGAATATATCTGCTGTGTCTTGATGGGAGTAAATGTTTATATAGCATTTTATTGTAGGGGGGGAAATTTTTCTGTTCAAGTACAGTGTAACACCCCATCAAAAGAAACAGGCATGATCAAAAGAAGTAGAACTATGATGAACAAGGAGATGCTGTGACCATTTGTCTCCCCTGAAAATTTAGAGAGAGAGAGAGAGAGAGAGAGAGAGAGAGAGGGAGAGAGAGAGAGAGAGAGAGAGAGAGAGAGAGAGAGAGAGAGAGAGAGAGAGAGAGAGAGAGAGAGAGAGAGAGAGAGAGAGAGAGAGAGATTTTATTGAGGCAGACGACCCATCTCATTTAAAGTATCTAAAGTCTTCGATGTGATACATGAGAGGATAAACGTGGTGTTTCTATGATACATATGTACATTTGACAGAAAACACATATACTGTATAGAACCATTTGTTGCTTACGATATAAGTACATCGCAATATGATACACTATTTCTTAAAGCAACTCAATTTCCGACCGCTAACAATGATATGCACACTATAGAATTAATGCATCACATTCTGATACATTGTTACTTAAAAACACATTCATACTAACGTGTGCGAGTGGCCATAAGAGCCTCAGCTGCTTTCAACGCTTAGACTGTCTGTCGAGTTTTCTAATTTCTCCCAACGCAATTTGTAGGCATAAAAAATATACATTGCGACATCACGCGTTTTCCTTGTGTCGCGTCCATTGATTAAATACGCAGTTTCAGTATGCTTAGGTCCCTGCAAGTGCTTAGAAATGTACTTCCGTCTTAATTCGTCATATACTTTACACTGAAGTAAAAAGTGACATTCATCCTCAGTTGTGTCACAGAATGGACATTTTGTGTTGAGGTTTTCCTCGGTACTTCGTAGGTTTGCTTTGAGAGAATTGTTTCTTAGGCGGAAACGAACAAATGCATCCCTAAACTTTTTGATATTAATGCAAGTCAGATAATTTTCACATTCTAGTTTTCTTTTAAATGATCTATAGAATACAAAACTATTACTCTCACTGATCTTCGTGTTCCATTCCTGCTTGTAACAATCACGAAGTCTTTGCCTAAACAAGTGAATGAATCTTTTTCATTTGTCGTTCCACCGTTTGTCCAAACATACGCAAACCCATGTCTTGCCAGACATTGCTCAATTGCCCTAACCCAATTCAGTTTTACTGCTGGACTTTCTTTCACCATCATTAGATAGGCCTGTTTTGGCAATCTGTTGACCGGCATTTTACAGAGCCGTAGCCAGAATTTTACTGCTCGTATTATGGTATTTATGTACATAGGATACCTTCCTAGTTCACCATGACGCATAGCATTAGAAGATTTTGTGCTCACGTTTAAAAACCGCTTACATGCGAACATGTGTGCTGTTTCGATACATTCTCTTATCTCTAGTCCCCACAATTCAGATCCATATAGTAGGGAGGGCTGTACTTGGGCATCATACATTCGAAAAAAGACTGATGTATTTATCGTGTGAAGATTCTACATCGTCTTAAGCAACTGCACAGTTTTCTTCCTAGCTTTTACACACAGACTATCAAGGGCAGATGTTATTGATAGTTTAGTCGTAAGTAAGAAACCCAGATATCTGTACTGGTTGACAACTTCCAAGTCAATGCCTCCCAGGGACCATCTTTCCCCTCGACCAAGAAAACCTCCTCTTCCAAAGACCATGACTTTTGTTTTATCTGCATTTATGGACAGACCAAGTCTTTCAGAGGCATGGTAGAGGTTGTCAATTTGGCGCTGCAAGCCAACTGGCGTGGTGGAAATCAGTGCTACGTCATCCGCAAAAATCAACGAAAAGACCTCTTCCGATCCAGGTAGTAGCTGGACACCATGTTGCCCATGCCTATGGATATATCTTACGACATGGTCAATAAAGAGGCAAAACATTACGGGAAACTCGACTGCCCCCTGTCTCACGCCGACCGAGCAGTAAAAAAATTCCGAAGTGGCACCGTTCCACCTTACACTTGCTTGTACATGTAGATATAATAATAATAATAATAATAATAATAATAATAATAATAATAATAATAATAATAATAATAATAATAATAATAATAATAATAATAATAATAATAATAATAATAATAATAATAATAATAATAATAAAATAATAATAATAATAATAATAATAATAACAAGAAGGGCAAAGCCCATACGACTCACATGCTTGACCTTGACCTTTATATGACCTTGACCTTCAGGTGACCTTCAATGTCAAGGTCAAACAACTAAACCTACCAATGACATCATACACTAAGAAATGCTTTACACATTTTTCCTACCAAAATACATGTGACCTTGACCCAAGGTCAAGGTCATCCAAGGTCATGCAACACAAAGCTGTTAATTCAAGACATAGGAAGCACAATGGTGCTTATTGGCACTTTCTACCATGAGATATGGTCACTTTTAGTGGTTCACTACCCCATTTTGGTCACATTTCATAAGGGTCAAAGTGACCTTGACCTTGATGATATGTGACCAAATGTGTCTCATGATGAAAGTATAACATGTGCCCCACATAATTATTAAGTTTGAAACAGTTATCTTCCATAGTTCAGGGTCAGGGTCACTTCAAAATATGTATACAATCCAACTTTGAAGAGCTCCTGTGACCTGGCCTTGAAGCAAGGTCAACCACACTGGTATCAAAAGATAGGGCTTACTTTGCCCTATATACCATATATAGGTCAGGTATCCAATCTCAAAAACTTCAGAGAAAATTGAGAAAATGTGAAAAATGACTGTTTTTTAGACAACATTTATGGCCCCTGCGACCTTGACCTTGAAGCAAGGACAAGTCACTATGTATGTTTTTTGAGGCCTTGTCATCATACACCATCATGCCACATTTGGTATTGATAGACTGAATAGTCTCCGAGAAAAATCCAACGTTAAAGTTTTCGGACGCCCGGACGCCCGGACCGGACGCCCGGACCGGACGCCCGGACGGACGAAAAGGGTGAGTACATAGACTCACTTTTGCTTCGCATGTGAGTCATAATAATAATAATAATAATAATAATAATAATAATAATAATAATAATAATAATAATAATAATACAGATTACTTATACGCACATACCTTCCCTAATAGGCAAGCTCATGGCGTTTACAATGAAAAGTCCACACTCATACAAAGCATTCCAACACTCGCACACTGTACAGTTGAATTAAAAGAAGAGTTAAATACAATACAATTAATTAACATAGCAGGCAATAAACAAAACACGAAACATAAGAGAGGCGCCTTGTGAAGCACCTCACTGCTCGTCAGAAAAGACTGACCGGAACAGGTGTGTCTTAAGGGAGGTTTTGAACTGGGACATGGAATCAGAG
>JAWQFJ010015075.1:0-10000 GCA_034096865.1 Theodoxus fluviatilis | reverse complement strand
TGTGTGTGTGTGTGCGTGCGTGCGTGCGTGCGTGCGTGTAGTGTGTGTGTGTGTGGGGGGGTGCGTGCGTGTGTGTGCGTGTGTGTGGGGGGGTGTGTGCGTGTGTGTTTGTGTGCGTGTGTATTCAATAGCTAGTGGTCCGTATATTCAAGACTGCCGAGAGAACACGGACTAATGTATGTAAGCATAACTCACCGTTTTCGGAGCAGTGGGTCATCCAACGCTGGACAGTGTCTCGGGCATCCGGAAGCAGCGTTCTGCGCATGGCCTTGTTGAGGTTCTGCTTTTTGTCGGTCATGCGCAGTAGGCGTTCAATGACCTTCCGGTCCACGTGGGGTGCCTTCCTCAGCCAGTCCTCGGCCTTGCTCACCACGGCTGGCTGCAGCTTTTCCGCCAGATCCTGCAGCACGCCATAGACTGGTCATAGCTAAAGGTAAAAAGTATTGGTTTTATATAGCGCCTTATCACCGATATGGGGGTCTCAAACCGCTTTGCACTTTGTTCCCTGATCACTGGACCACTTGATTTTTCCATTTCTGGCAAATACCAACGATACAGAGACAGAACCCATATAGTTAATTACGATGCTGGCTTATGGCCGAATCTCAGGTGAATCGCACTGTGGTGTGCTTCCATTGCCCTAGCGGGGGTTTTGTTTTCACTCCTGAGAGGCAATGGGAGTTCAGCACTTTGCCTTAGGCTGCTCGTTCTAGGATCCATGCAATCTCAAACATCTCACTTTCTAACCCTACGCGAGGAACCTTAGGTGAACGCTTTGACCACCGGACAAGAATGTCGATACACCGCATTCATTCAGAGCGTCATCACAGTAGGTGACATCTTCATCACAGTGATTTCACAGTGTCTGTGTTGCGTTACATCGTTACAACGACGTCGCAGCTTCGTCACAGCTATGCCAACACCGCGTTATCTATGCATCAGTGTAGTACCAGTTTCCTGTTAGGGGACACTACAGAACTGCGTTGCAGTTACGTAGCTACCTCAGGCTCTTTAAGTAGGCTTGCGAGCCAATGCGACGTTATAGCAACGTCAAAACTACGTTCTGTCTGCCATACTGTGATCGATAGCAATGTGACATCAGCGTTACAGCTGTCTATAGCAACATACGTACATGCTTGATACCACCTCCACACTACGTCAGAGTTGTGCTGTAGTTGCCTCATATAATTGTATTGATTTCGTTTCAGCTACAATACAGTCAGTCACGATTCATTCTTGGCGCCGATGTACCTGTTACAAACCAACTCGATCGCCTGAAAAAGAATTCTGTTACCACGATGGGCTCAATGGGAGACTTACATATTTCTAACTTTAATCAACATTATTTTTAAAAAAATTCCTGCATTCATTTGACGCTAACTTTCACTTTTGTCAGGAACATCAGGCAGCAACTTACCTTGTCCGTGACCTTCAGCAAGGTCATGTCCGCGGCGTGAGGGGTAGCGTGGGTGGGGGTGCGGAGCCTCTGGGGGGAGCGGGGGGTGATGGAGCGTGCCCTGTCGGGGATGCGGGTGTAGGAACGGCGCAACACCGGCGCTGCCTCCTTGCTGGTGGAGATGGCGGGCACTGCGCGCACACAGCAACACGTTCATGCTTTCATCTGTGCTAAAGCAGCACGCACGACACAAGTTACCAACATTCAGCCCGGGCGAAATGCTTATAGGCGAGAGTACAGCTGCCAGAACCGATTCAAAGTCACAGAGATTCTGACAGCAGTCCTGAGGCCAGGGCAGTGAAAGGCTTGCCAAGAATTTAACCTCGGCTCAGTGCTCTCGCTCCAGGTCAAGCATTGTATTATAGGGCCCATGATGTCTTACGTCACACATTTGTTCGTTTATTAGTTGTGTTTCCGCCAAGGATGTCATGTTTTACCCTCGGTTAGTTAGTTACTTAGTTAGTTAGTTAGTTAGTTAGTTAGTGAGTGAGTGAGTGAGTGAGTGAGTGAGTTAGTTAGTTAGTTAGTTAGTTAGTTAGTTAGTTAGTTAGTTAGTTAGTTAGTTAGTTAGTTAGTTAGTTAGTTAGTTAGTTAGTTAGTTAGTTAGTTAGTTAGTTAGTTCGTTCGTTAATCGGCAAAATAACTCCAAAAGTTCGAACTATTCTTATTACATTTGGTGGAAGGTCGGGGTTTTCCCGAAGGGAGAATCCATCACAATTTGGAGGTTATCTGTTAGTTCGTTTTGTAATTACAGCCATATAAAAAAGTGTATCACTCATCACGAAGTTGATGACATCAAACTAATGACGTCGACGTATGCGTTCCGCACTCAGATTTCTCCAGCAGACGCTAAAAAGGACTAAACTATGCAGGTCCTGGGAGAGAAATGGCGGCGCCCTTGGTGGAGGTTGGCGCTCTCAGACTGCTCTCTAGCCATTCTGAACACAGAGATATAGTATACATTCTGAACACAGAGATATAGTATACATTCTGAACACAGAGATATAGTATACATTCTGAACACAGAGATATAGTATACATTCTGAACACAGAGATATAGTATACATTCTGAACACAGAGATATAGTATATTGACTATAGTCTCAGCCACGCTGAATGATATAGTATATTGACTATAGTCTCAGCCACGCTGAATGATATAGTATATTGACTATAGTCTCAGCCACGCTGAATGATATAGTATATTGACTATAGTCTCAGCCACGCTGAATGATATAGTATATTGACTATAGTCTCGGCCACGCTGAATGATATAGTATATTGACTATAGTCTCGGCCACGCTGAATGATATAGTATATTGACTATAGTCTCAGCCACGCTGAATGCTCTCTAGCTTGTTAGTAGTTTGATAACTACTTCGTTTTCCCTTCAGTTGCTCACGTGTGACACAGTCATCTAGTCATTCGCTGTGGTTTCAGGCGTGAATGACCTTTCTCGTTACCTTACATAGTCTCCATTTAGTTGTTCATCCATCCATTTATGCATTCATTTAATGATTCACTCGTCACCATTCATACGTCTTGGTTTATCAATTGGTTTAGCCTTTCTCCATTTATGTCTTGGAGACAAATTCGATGAAAACGATTACGGTACACATACTGGCACAGAGCATACAACCCAAATATCTTTTCAGGCTTTTACTAACACAATGAGTTACTTTATTAGGTATATAGGAGGAAACGAAGGGGGCATAGAATGGGTTACTCCAAATTATACATGAGGCAAACACTTTTGTTAAAAGTTCATGTAGCAAGGCCAAAAAACAATAAGGTGGGTGGGTAGGAATTTTTTCAAAAATTGTTTGCAAAAAAGTCGCCGTTCCGTAGATATGTAAAAGCGACTTATTGTAAGAAAAAATCGATGTTTCGTACAAATAAAATTTAATTGAAGTTATCATCGATTCTAGTGAAGGATTTACCAATCTTACGTGAGCACTCTGTATGTGTGTATGTGTGTGTGTGTGTGTGTGTGAGTGCGCGCGCGCGCGCGTGTGTTTGCGTATGTGCGTAAGCGTGTGTGTGCGATAGTGTGTGTGTGTGTGTGTGTGTGTTTTTCCAGCAGCGAAAAAAAGTGTAGGCTTGGTGAAAAAATTCAGAGTCGATCGGTTGACCGGAAACAAACAATTATGGGGGACCAAAGCACCTACAGGCTAGAGAACACGAAGAGGCAAATGAGAGGGCACACGGAAAATACTTTAGTGAGTAACAACGAAATGGTCTGGGAGAAAGTACATGTTCATGATTTTGGGTTATTCCTGAAAAAAGAACGTGTGGTGGCATATGAGTGAGTAAGTGATATGTAGATGTTTGTGTTTATTCATGTAACAAGGCATTGTGGGACTTCCGTCAGGTGACGTCACTAAATAAAGAAGAACGCTTAGCAACCTGAAGCAGTTTGTTTCATTCCTGAATGCCTGCACCTCTGTGAACATTTCTACATGACAGAATGCATGAAGTGAGACGACTGCGTAAACGATGGCGTACGCAATTAGAAATACACACGTGTTGCCTGACGGTGCATCCTGGGCGTCTGTGGCGCGACCTGGGGAGTTGTGCACCTGTTTTCGAAGTCAGCAGCCACCACTGCAATGGAAACGTAGCAGTCACTCAGAGTAACCTCCCTTGTATTGGCAAGCTTTACGCACATGCAAAGATGTTTGACAACAGTCGAGAATCAGCCTGAAGGCCAGCTGTACAGTAGATGAGTGATAGGGCGATCCACTAACTGAAAACAATGGCTTGCACTTTCCATAGCGTTCATTTACTGAGGAATTACCGAAATCAGATCGAATAGAGTTAATTATTCCTCAATACCCCCTTCTCAAACTGCGACTCCTTTGTAACAGTCGTAGAAGTTTGCAAAATAACATCATGAACGAACTCCGATTAAGTTTTCGGTGAATACCACTGACACAGAAGGAAGTAGACGTTAACTGTGGGACAACCAAAGCCCCTGAAAACCCGCATTTATTTCCATTCACGTTTCTCGCAAAAGTTGTCTCCCTTACTTAGTCTGTTAAGGAGGTGGAGTACCGGGGTTGGACCAAGGTAGTTAGTAGAGCTGAAATGGTCGTTGTCACATACATTCGGGGACAGAGTACTCGGAGTACTCTGTCCCCGGGGACAGAGTACTCGGTCTTTGAAATCTCGGCATTTGAACGAGAACGAGACTGCCAACAACCGGCAGTTTACCTATCAAAATGGCGGTCGACGTTCGAATGGGACAAGATTTGTTGAACTATTTGAATACAGTGCCGGCCTACAGGGAGGCATGCATGGTCCGTAAAGGACGCATAAAGGACACGCATGTTACAGTGCTGGTAGAGGAGAATGGGTTTCTCTCGGACACTTTTACTCTAATCGCCGATCGGCCGCAGCGGGTATGTCACGTGACTGTAAGGACGAGATTTCAAAGACCGAGTACTCTGTCCCCGTGGACAGAGTACTCCGAGTACTCTGTCCCCGAATGTATGTGACAACGACCATTTCAGCGTTAGTAGAAGGATAGGCGACCAGCAACTCCAACGTATAGGCTACATACGTTACGCAGCCTGTGGCGTGAACATGACTCCTACGCAATGTGTCTTCATACAATACTCAAATCTATGCACTCGAGTGAGGCAGCTAGTCAACGATTTGCTTCTCTTGGTCGGGTACACTGGCCAACATCCTTTTCTGAGAACGGGAATTTTGCGTAGCGGTTGAACCTGTTAAGGCCAGTTTTTAGTGATTGATGCTTACGTCTACTTCGCCCCTGTCGCAGTCTAATCTAACCAATCAGGACGCAGCTTACGTCTACTTCGCCCCTGTCGCAGTCTAATCTAACCAATCAGGACGAAGCTTCCGTCTCGTTCTGCGTCCTGATTGGTTAGTTAAGATTGCTACTGTGGCGAAGTAGGCGGTGCTCAATTAAAACTGGCCTTTGGCAACTGAGGCAAGGATCAGGCCCTGCTTACAGGAAAAGTGTTTAGTTTTTTGGGTAAGCTAATCAATAATAACAATATGCTCAGACGGTGCGTGCTGTTGGATTTGCCTTTTCTAAAATATGGATAAGTGAAACTTTGTGTTGGAAGCCCATTTGTGAGCTCACTTCGGCACTGAACGAGAGGACTTCACGTGACTTTTATCGTGTGACTTAGCACGCTCATAGTGTGAGGTAGTATGAATAAAGTCTGACGTAGTGCGCTCATAATGTGACGTAGTACGCACATAGTGCGACGCAATGCGATCAAAGTGTGACGTAGTACGTTCAATGTGGGACGATGTATGCAAGCATCTCTGTGTCAACTGATCGGAACGTGTTTAAAATTCCACTTATTTAGCAGAAATCGTCATTTTCTAACTATGCTGTAGCATTCGTGAACATACTCTCGAATATCGTATCAAAAACACCCCTAACTTAGCAACTTTCCTTTACGATGAGTACTGCGTTTCTGTTGCTATGAATACGTTTGCACCCCGTGTACAAGGGCAGACAACTCACCTCCGCTGGGGCCCCCTGGGTGGGAGTCATCCAGGATATTGGTGGGAATCTTCCAGTTGCTGAACATCTGTGTGGAACAAAGATTCCGTCAGGAGGGAGGAGGTTTTTCAAGCTGGAATTTCGCCCCTTGGTGACAATTATTAGAGATTATTGTAGAATTGAAAGAATGAAATTATTATTAAATGAATAAATACAGAAAACTTAGCGTTGAGAAAGTTGTGTGTGTGTGTGTGTGTGTGTGTGTGTGTATGTCTGTGTGTGTGTATGTTTTGTGTGGGTGTGTGTGTGTTGTGTGTTTTGTGTAAGTGTTGTGTGTATATGTGTATGTGTGTGTGTGTGTGTGTGTGTGTGTGTGTGTGTGTGTGTGTGCGTGTGTGTGCGTGTGTGTGCGTGTTTGTTTGTTTTCATCGACTCGCCATAAAACACACAACCAACAAAATCAAATGGACCATGAAAAACTGTTTCAATTTATCAAAGTGCATTAGACAACTATCTACAGATTAATAGACATTCAGACAAGATCTTAAAAAACCAATTCTGAGAGATCACAGAAGTCTCGAATATTCACGCTTACTTTAATTCTCCCAGAAAGCACCCATTCTACCCGGCAGCAACGCTCACAATACAAACCTTGTTTGCGCTTTAGGTTTCTGAAAGGAAGCGCCTTATAGCTAGTTCGACCTTCCTTTGGTTTTCATCTTTTCATTCAGACTTAAAGCTGAACAAAGTAGAATCTAATCAAAAACACTACTTTGATCTAATGAAAACTCGTGAATTGAAGCCAGTAATTAAGTTTTCAACATGGCAAAACAAAGTCTCAACAACATTACTGCCATTGTAAATTCAGTCGTGATTTTTCTTGGACTACTACCGAAGTTTGCAAAGCAACGCGTGCAACATACTTGGCAGGCAGCGTACGTGCGTGTAAACTGTGGGGAGAAAACGAGGGTGGTGAGAAGTGGGTTGCATGGGTGCCTGACACGCTAGAGGTTAGGGGTATTGGTGAGGAAACAAGGGGAGTCACTCTTGCTGACCACTTGGCACGCGTGCAAGGCTTACCGGCCCTGTGGACCTGCGCATAACTTCCACATCTTTGGACTGTGGCAGTCGTGGGGAAATGAAAAAATGAAAACAGCGGCGTCCAGTGACAGTCAGAACAGAGAGAACCGATCACCTATCCAGCCTGTCCCCCGCACTGCTTGCAGGTCAAAAGACTACCGGTGCGGCTAGCTCTGTAGTGAAGCAGCCAGTCACCCAGCCTGACATGTACAAGTAGGCAGGCAACTATGCAAAAGACGGACCTTGGGTCACATTCAACTGTGCGGGTTTTGCCACTGCACACGAGTGTGCACTGTACATGTACTCGCAGATGTATCACGTCAACTTCACCCGTGTCACACGGTAACCCAAGAAGTGTGGGACTGGGCTAGGGAACCTTAGGGTGGGGGGATGGGAAAGGGGGAGGGGGATTAAGGAACTGTGTATTGTTACAAGGGAGTTGCTTGAAGCTGTTGAGAAGACGGTGTGTGTTGGAGGAAAGGAGAGAGAAAGAGAGAGAGAGAGAGAGAGAGAGAGAGAGAGAGAGAGAGAGAGAGAGAGAGAGAGAGGGAGGGAGGGAGGTGCTTGTGTGTGTGTGTGTGTGTGTGTGTGTGTGTGTGTGTGTGTGTGTGTGTGTGTGTGTGTGTGTGTGTGTGTGTGTGTGTGTGTGTAAAGCAGTGGAGTTAAGTTTCAAATTGGCGGATGCACAATCCTCAGAGGTGCGAATTTTATGGGCTATCAATGAGATGTGACTGTCAACAAAAACAAGACTGCAAAAAACGTATCGAAGATAGCTGTGGAATGGTGCAACACTGCAAAACGACAGTGAGAAATCAACAAAAACACCCAGGTAGCACTTGTGTTGTCAAACTATGTAAGACGTCATTTAATTGTGTGCGACGAGATAACGGATCTTCTAAGTCCGAAAGCGTAGTTTAGCACGTTATTTTAGAACCTTCGTTTGTGTGCAATCATTTTTCCTTTACATTTCTAGCTTTGCCAGAACATCTTTTCTTCCCAAACTGTTTATGCATGTTCCAATGGCATTTCGCAGCTTTAAACACAGCCTCGATTGAAAAGAACCGTAAGTGTGCATAACGAGCTCAGTTCATGGCTTCTAAAGCTGTCCTTATCGCCTAGAGAAGGCAGAGGTAACTTGCGACTAAGAGGATTAAAGGCTTGCTTGCTGTCAACAGTCTGAACTGCTAAGAACAAGTCGACCATTACTGTGTGTCGATGCGGAGCAGGCATTGGTGGATAAACGAACAGCAGGTCTTTGCTTCCTTCAATTATTCCGAGCCAGACTGCAGGCTTCTGGATCAGCATCGAAGGGGATAATTTTTCAGACATCAAAAAATGATAATTTTCTTAAACTTTGACTGGGTTAATTGTCATTCTCGTCAAACATTGATCTTTTGATCCAAGGCAGACCTGGCATCTTCCAGTTTTGCAACTGCTGAGTGATGATTAAGTCATCCAGGCCAAACATCATTCCGAGACAGTTATGTCATCAACAAGTTTAATCGTGTTCAGGGGCGGATCTGGGTTTTAAAAGGGGGGGGTGCAAAGTTCTTTTTTGTTTTGTTTTGTATCTTATCAGCGAAGCGCCGAACCGACGGCGCGAAGCGCCGAGCATGCTAGGGGGGTCCGGGGGCATGCCCCCCCGGAATTTTTTTTAAAAAGGAAGCAAAATGGTGCAATCTGGTGCAATCTGAGCGTGTAAAGTGCTATTTTCAGGCGATACATTTTGCCACTGATGTGTTGGGGGGTGGAGATAGGACCAACTGTCTCTCTCTTGGGAAGCACATGCTCGAAAATGTACAGTGCTAAATAAGTTCGATGTTAATAATAAAGAATCACAATTCACAAAAACAACATGAGGAAAAAGTCTTTGCAACAAGATCATACCTCGAATTTAATAATCTTTATTCCGAATATGTAAGAAGACATCTGTAACCAGTTTGTTGTGGGAGTCAGGCCTGGTCAGTCTAGAGACATTGAATAAACACACACATGGAGGAATTTGCCTAGTCATAGGCCTAATCATGTGACAACATTTTCTGTGGCTGAAGGCGCATGACTGTGTTGTATTTTGTTGCAAATCTGTTGACAGCATCTGGAATGTCTATTTTCATTCCTGTATTAGCATCTCTCAGGCTCTCTCTCTCTCTCTTTCTCTTTTTTTTTCTTTTTTTTTGCTGTATGTGTGAGTGTGTGTGTGTGTGTGTGTGTGGTGTGTGTGTGTGTGTGTGTGTGTGTGTGTGTGTAAGGGGGGGGGGGTGCAATTACATTTAATTTTACTAGTGCATTCCTATATTTATCAGCATCTCTCTCTCTGCACCCACCTACCCCTTTTTATTTTGGCTGGGGGGGGGGGGTGGGGGTGTGCAATTACATCACTATATTTATCAACATATTTCTCTTTCCATTTTTTTTATGTATTATCATTGTTTATGTATTTTATTTCTTTAATTTATTTAGTTAGTTTTTTGGCTGGGGGTGGAATTACATTTACATTACTATATTTATCAGCATCTCTTTCTCTTTTTTGTTCTGCCGAGGGAGGGGGGGGGGGTGCAATTACATTTACATTACTATATTTATCAGCATCTCTCTTTCTTTCTTTTTTAAGCCGAGGAGGGGGGGGGGTGCAATTATATTTACATTCCAATATTTATCAACATCTCTTTCCCTGAGTCTCTCTTTCATTTTTTTGTCTTTTTGCTTGGGGGGGGGGGGTGCAATTACATTTACATTACTACATTATCAACATATCTCTTTTTTCTCTTTCTTTCTTTCTTTCTTTTCTTTTTTTTTTTTTTTTTTTGTCCCGCTGGGGGGGGGTGCAATTGCACCCATTGCACCCCCCCAGATCCGCCCCTGCGTGTTTATGAACTGCATGTGCAATGTCGACATCTCACTGGCTTTGATTGAGCAACGAGAAATAGCTTGAAGAATGTGCGAACATTCTTTGTGCAACAATCCTGCTTCGTCACAAAAACT
>JAWQFJ010015074.1:7500-13143 GCA_034096865.1 Theodoxus fluviatilis | reverse complement strand
ATATATGTTACGCGCTTAGAACCTCGGGAAAGGCGCTTAATAAGTATAATAAATTATTATTATTATTATTATTATTATTATTATTATTATTATTATTATGTGAAGTGGCCGAGTGGTTAGCGCGCTGGACCTACAGCCGCTTGCGGCCAGTGGGTGCGGCGTTCGAAGCTGCGCGGTCCCCAGAATTGCATCCTTGAGCAAGATGCTTAACTCCCATTGCTTCTCCCCACCCAGGAGTGAAACCGGGTACCAAATGGCCCTCTTTAGGGCTACCAAACGGCCCTCCTCAGGGCCTCTCCCCAGGTCCTTCGGATGAGACCTTAAAAAACCGAGGTCTAGTGTGTGATACGCATTCACAACATCAAAATCACGCACTATAAAGATCCTGACGCTCATGTCCTCGACGGGTGGGTGTCGGCCACAGTAAAAAAAACAA
This sequence comes from Theodoxus fluviatilis, assembly GCA_034096865.1. Lineage (NCBI taxonomy): Eukaryota > Metazoa > Mollusca > Gastropoda > Cycloneritida > Neritidae > Theodoxus > Theodoxus fluviatilis. The sequence goes on along the minus strand of JAWQFJ010015074.1, from coordinate 12,707 downwards.
ACACCCAGCACGCACAATCTCTCCTTTGTGGAAAACAGTGTGCCAGCGCCCTTGGCAGCAGGACACTGGTCTCATTGACTTGAGACACTACACACTGAGAGGCAGCCTCGACATCGGCTGAAGCGCTTTGAGTCTCACTGAGTGGGAGTATCGCGCGGTATAAGAGTGATTAATAATAATATTATTATAGAATGCGACTTCCGGGACCCTGCCTATTCCTACACACACACACACACACACACACACACACACACACACACACACACACACACACACACACACATGCACACGCACGCACGCACACACACACTCTCACACACACACACACACACACACACACACACACACACACACACACACACACACACACACATGCAAGCGCACACACGAACACCAAATTAATTTTGCAAGTTCAAGGGCTTGTGATTCAGAGAGATCTGAAAAACTGCTGTCCGATCGTTACCAGTTTCCACTGAAAAACAATCGCGACCTCTTGATATCATACATCTTGTAACATGCACTGAGCCCCACTTACAAACACTCTGCCTTTCCATCCTCCCTCACTGCAACTGTTGGTCAGATAATTTATGGACTGCTGTTAACCTAATTGTTCACGGGATGATAACAGTTCCATGCATTTCGGCTCTTTTGCGGCGTCACTATCGACGAATAAAACATATTTTACTTGTATCGACACGGGGTAAAGATTCCCTGCTGAATCTTGGTAAAATCTTGGTAATGCAGGGCGGTATTGCATAGATGCGAGGAAAGCTGTGTGAGGAATAGGCCGGTGTCAACACGTGTAAACGTTTGAGAGTCTTTACATCTGCTTACATGATTACAGAATTCCACTGCAAACTCATACCCCGCAGCCTTGATCTTCCTCGTGCCTCTGCAACGCGCCCCTGGCCTTGAACTTCTAAGGCAAATTATTGCCAGAGGTTTCCAGCTCCGCAGTACACGTGTGGCTTAATTACTGGAAACAGCTGCTTAAAGACGCAGGAACTGACGGGTCTAGCTATACCAAGTGGCGGGGATGAAGAGGATATTCCGGGGCCAGCAGTCGATGACATCTACAGCCTGCCTTTGTAAGATTTTTCTCGGTGAAATTCTAGACGCTAGCCTTTGGGGAGCTGGAGCTGGCGGTAGAGATCTACCAGACAGCATGCCAAGGCATCTCCGGATGCTTGGGAGGAATACCCGAAACATTTAGTGCGAGTAGCGAGGAGCTTAGAGACTCCGCGGACTTTCCAAAACGGGCAAAATAGAAGCAGGTCCCGCAAAGCACACTGCCAGTGATTGTGGACTCTTTTTTTGTTACTCCCGTGCAGCATCCCTCATGAGGAGTTGTCACCACTGCTTCTTTTCTCTCGTTCAAAGCATTCAAGGAACTCGTCTTTTTCCTTCCGAAGCACAGCAGATTTATCTTTGGCTATAGAATATTGCTTCACTCACCCGGCAGGGCCGTGGGAACAAAGTTTACGCTGTGGCATGCAAGCATAACAGTGCACAAGTTTGTTCAGGACTTCATCGCAGCACCAATTTGCGACAAGATAGTTTTCACCCGCTACATATTTTTTAGCTAATCACGACAATGACTTAGACAGCTTGAGTAAAACATCAATAGCTTCTTTTAACCATCGTGATCAGAAGGTAAAGCGGTTTGAGCCTTCGTGTCCCAAATACGGGTGAAGGGTTGCACCTTATGTGATGTTGTAATGGTTCCCTGGTGCATCGGAGTTACCAGCCACTATATGCCAAGCTTCCATGCATGGGCACGGCTGTACGGTCATTCCACCCTGCATGAGGTCCCCCTGTGGGTTCGGGGTAAGAATTGACCCACCGCGTCACCCTATGCGATTCGTAAGAGGCGAATAACTAGGGACACCGTGACTTGATTTGCGTTTACTCTAAACTGTTCTAGTGATGTTCGTGCTTAATGGCCTTATATAGCCTACAAAGGTTGGTAGGCCGTAAAACACCAGCCATTCAGCCATTCCTGCGTGAGGGACGATACTTCAACCAGTCTGACCGCTCGATCTCGGATACAAAACTGAGCGTGCTCAGGGACTGTCCGCCCGGTGTAATGACTTGATGAAATTCACCAGGATGTTGGACATGCATTACCCAGAATCAGCAAAAACTTCTGTTTCTTAGCACACGGCGAAGAGTAGGGTGCAGCAACTCCAAGTCTGTTGCCTGCAGAGACGGTGGTTAGTACTGTGTTTCCACATAGTCCGCACCTTGCGCCACTTCACTGAGGTTTTGCCAGGCAGTGCTTGTCCTGCCTGCAAAGGAAATTGGGCTCCGGAAGTCCTCAAGGTAACAACACATTTTGGTAGAACTGATGGCGTCTCCATCTGTGTGTTGGGGATAAGAATAGAGCCACCGCGTCTCCATCTGTGTGTTGGGGATAAGAATAGAGCCACCGCGTCTCCATCTGTGTGTTGGGGATAAGAATAGAGCCACCGCGCCTCCATCTGTGTGTTGGGGATAAGAATAGAGCCACCGCGTCTCCATATGTGTGTTGGGGATAAGAATAGAGCCACCGCGCCTCCATCTGTGTGTTGGGATAAGAATAGAGCCACCGCGTCTCCCCACGCGATTGGTATAGGGCGAATAACGAGGGGAATCGTGAATTACATCGTCATATTCTGACCTTCTCTTGTAGGGGGTTTTGTCAACTGCTTTACACAGCCTACAAATGCTGATATGCCGTAAAACTTCACTTGTCCATTCACTCACTCAGTGAGTGAGTCAGTCAGTCAGTCAGTCAGTCAGGCAGGCAGGCAGGCAGGCAGGCATGCATGCATTATGATAGTGTCTCATTTCTACCCTAGTCCCACTTTCCGTGTAAAGTACCCTTTTAAAAGAAAGACATACATGAGGAAGAGTTTGCTTTTGTTTCCACTTTCAGGGCCTTTTAAACATTTGGCTCTGCAAACGTATGTCCTTATTTAAATATATGTTGAATAAAAATAGACATTACGTACACTTTTGCATATACAGAAACATTGATGTATTGTCTATTATAATATTTCATCGGATTGTCGAATAAAATCAAGGGCTATGATGCACTCACTCCTACAGAACATATCACGTACAGTTTACAATTCTACAAAATCATGTTTATTCTATATTCATAACATCTAGTTTTAATATCTCACTTTTTGAAACCTCGACTTCCACTTCTTTATTTGAACATCTTGATTTCATCTTTATTCTAAGATAATAAATCCATGTAATAATTACTGGTGTGCACAAGGTAGTACAAATAACTTTGATACTACAAATCATTCATGAAATGTCATTGCAGATGTGACATTACATGATTGACAAAAAGCTTTGCAGACTCTATGGCGATTTTGCCCACGACGGCTCAGAGAAATAGGCTGCAAGCACTCTTGCGGGTGCTGCAAGATGGAGAAAAGAATGACAGTGCTCACTCAAGCAAGAACATCAACATCCAAGAAGCCCAGGAACCCTGATGTGCTTTTTCTGCATTTCCGGTCGTGCTATAAGAAGCGTGAGATCAGAACGGCCTGCAGCTTTTTCACCTGCAGAGAGATATTTGGGACTGTGGTGGAGAAAAACGTTGAGAGGTGCGGTGCCTTTCATGGGATCGGACGACGTCGTCGGCAAGCCACTTGTGTGGCACAAATTATTTATGTTTGCCTCAGTGACCCTTGTCAAGGCTGGCATGAAGAGAGAGAGAGAGAGAGAGAGAGAGAGAGACAGACAGAGAGAGAGAGACAGACAGAGAGAGACAGACAGAGAGAGACAGACAGAGAGAGACAGACATACAGAGAGAGACACAGAGAGAGAGGCAGAGAGAGAGAGAGAGAGAGAGAGAAGAAGTTTGATTCGTTTATATCGCCCAACGACCCATCACGTAGGAATATATACATATGTGCACGTTTAAAACATTAGTGTATCAATTGTTTAAGACACAAGTTAATGTCATTTTCTGATGAAAGACATGTCAAACCTCGCCAACATGCAATTTTCACTTAAAAATAAATGAATTATTTGTACACTAAGTTAAATGTGTTCACATATCAGCTCTAGTTTAATGATCGTCTTTGAGAGTCTGATGAAATTTAACGAGAGAGAGAGAGAGAGACAGATACAGATACAGATACATATACAGATACAGAGACATAGACATAGACAGAGTCAGACAGAGACAGACAGAGACAGAGACAGAGAGAGAAAGAGAGAGCAAGACGAAAGAAAGAGAGAGCAAGATGAAGGAGAGAACAGAACAGAACAGCTTATTTGTGGAAGACCATGTTGCCCATTACAAAGGTGGGATTCATACATATACAAGACTCACTAATATGGATTAATTCATGGACACAGTGGGTGTAATATTAGTGTCAAGGTCAGTCTTGTCTCTTCTCCGTTTCAGTGCTTTGTAAATGAACCAAGAAAGCGAATGACTTTTGATGCCTGCGTATATCATGACTTGTTGAAATTTCATTCTGTACATTTCTTGGGGGTAGTTAAGAAAATATGGCCTGAAATAATCATATTCATGACATGCAAACAAAAGATGCTCCTCGTTCTCCATTTGCCCAATACAACAAAACGAGAACCTGACTAAGATAAGACAAAAACAAAACTAACATGACAAAACTTTCTCCAAGTTCTCCATGCCACATGTATGGAAAACAAGGATTTCAGCAGGCGGGAAAACCAAACCTAAATAGTGGTGGTTCGTTTCCTTTCCATTGTGTAAGTCTACACACCCTACTGGTAGATCCTGCAGCACTAGGACAAGAGGAAAGTCAAACTAGCAGGCCTTTACACACTGCACATCAGCCTTCGATTAACCAAATCTGTCACGTCACATCAGGAAGTTCCTGTGCCCAGATTCACAACAGGGAGTTATGTTTTCTCCCGAAAGTCATGACCAGGGTGGAAGACGGATGGGTAACAGTCTCTGCAGTACACAGTGTTAGGGCACACAAGGCAGGCAAATCTTGGCGATGAGCGAATAGGCTCTCCCCAGCTGTCACACCACGCACCAGATCACTTTTCTTCTGACATGCACTGAAGCTCTTTTATGACTTCTGCTGGGTCTGCACTCTTATTGCACATGAAGTCTTCAATAGCGCACTAACAATCTACTTCTGTGCCGACCACTGCGTTTGGGTTAGGTACTGTTGCACTTGTGCTCTCGCAGGCGCCATCCTGGTATGACT
>JAWQFJ010015069.1:40000-47594 GCA_034096865.1 Theodoxus fluviatilis | reverse complement strand
CATTTCCTCGATTACAAACAAAAACCAATATAATCTGAACAGTTTATTCATCACAAAGATGCAATTCTCGATGTACCGTTTTCATGGCAACATATAAAACTAGAGTTGTACACCATGTCAATAGTTGTTCAGAGATTAGGTTCGTCAACCGACATTTCCATGTAAGAAATGTACGAATTTACACGACCTATTGATGCATTTAACATGCAGCTTTGAGAAAATATTGCTGTTCATTGCTTTCAATTTCGTTGAATGGGTTTCTAGTATTTTTAAAGTGTTTTCTGCGCGAATCGAAGACAACAATGGCGGCCAAACTCGCTGTAACTATGGCTGTATTCATGGGTCCTGGTTGTAGAAACATTTGGGTTGTTTTACTGCATTGTTACTTGTGAAGGAACCACCACTTTCGACTTATGCATCCCTAAGTAGTGATTTCACTTGAATAGTTTACACTTACTCGTTACTTCCCTTTCATGCATACAGGCCCAGGGCAGGGGCGGATCAGTTTTTTTTTGTTTTTTTTTTTTTTGGGGGGGGGGGGGGTTCCAAACTTTTTTTTAGCGCAAAGCGCTAAACCAAACCACAAAGCGGGAGGGGGATGGGGGTGGGGGTGGGGGGCTATGTACGCGCAAAGTAAACCGACACCACAAAGCAGGGGGGGGGGGGGGGCTGTAAAATGGTCCAATCTGGCGCATTCTGATGATGATCATTGCCAGTTTCAGGCAGCAGATTTTGTTACTGAATAATATATATATTTTAATTTTTTTATTTTTTATTTTTTATTTTTCTCGGGGGGGGGGGGGGGTTCCGGAACACACACCCCCCCCCCCCGTCCGCCCCTGGGCCCAGGGTATTTGAGCTCAAAACTTCAAAATTGCTATAGTAAAAGCAAGTAGTCTCGATTCTCACAGTAATTCGCTTTTTACAAATCCCTGAGGGAGAAGCAATGAATCTGTTCTTAAGATCAGCCCATTGGACGATGAACAATGCCGACGATGAAGATGACGACGACGAGAACAATAACAGCGTTTCTTGCAGCAATCGCGTGCGAACTGACCTGACGAACATGAAGCGGAGTGTCTTGTTCTGGAAGAGGCTGGGGCCGTGGCTGGAAAATTCGAAGACACCCAACTTCCGGTAGCTGCCGTAGTGCGTGTGCACTCTAGAAATTTCCACAGGGGAGGCTACTGCTGCATCTCCTGTGTCGTTGACGAAATACCGGAAGACGTTTATCCAAAATGTGGAACCCACCTAAAAAAGAATAGTTTTGCTGTAGGTTGATAATTGTTCGTGTTTTCAAAGTAATTGCCGACAAGACAGAGAAGTCTGCATTTTAAAAGGACGTTTTGAAACGGATGAGACACAATTTATCTTTGCTAGTTAAACTTTTTATAACATACTTGTCCTGTCTCCGAAGAGAGCTTTTGTGACACTTAACATAGACTTTACATTCGTCTAGATTCGCGTTGTCAGCTCATTTGAATAATTATGCCATAACAGCCCTGTCACCGAGTGCACTGTCTAATCATCACTATCAACTTTCGATGCTAATGCTGCCATTGTTATTGTTTCTGCCCTTATCACCCTGAGATGGTTGTTTTTTCTACAAACGCCAGGAAAATTACTTTTGCAGCTGCCACTACCACTTCCTGCTCTTCGTTCCGTTCCTCCTTACCCACTGCTCCTACTGGTGCTTCTGCGTCTAAATATGTTTACATCGCAATCACCAGAGCACGTCCGGCATCACCACCTCCACTACCATCGCCATCAATGTTCCTCCCATGACGACAGCAGCTACTAAGACTACTTTTTCTTCTGCTGCTGCTGCTGCTGCTGCTGCTACTACTACTACTACTACTAGACCAACCATCAGCATCATCCCTTCCAATTTTCCTAATCCTCCGCTCTCTTCCTCTTTCCTTTCCTCTTTTTCATTCCTTTCCTCTTCCTCTTTCTTTTCCTCTTCCTCTTTCCTTTCCTCTTCCTCTTTCCTTTCCTCTTCTTCCTTCATTTCCTTTTCCTCCTCTTCTCTCTTCCTTTTCCTTTCTTCACTTCCACTCTCCTCTTTCAACAACAACCTACCACCACCACCACCACCACTACTACTACTACTACTACTACTACTACTACTACTACTACTACTACTACTTCTACTACTACTACTACTTCTACTACTACTACTACTACTACTACTACTACTACTACTACTACTACTACTTCGACTACTACTACTACTACTACTACTTCGACTACTACTACTACTGCTCCTACCACAATCATCACCACCACTATCACCATCGCAATCACCACAACCACAAACCCTACTTCTTCAAACACACTTGCTACAATCACCACTACAACCATCATCACAACCACCACCACTATTACTTCTATCATTTTATCACCTCCTCCACCACCACCACCACCATTATGTTTCCACTGCCACCACCGCTACACCACTACCATCACCACCATTGCCGCCGCCGCCACAACCACCACCACCACCACGAGCACCATCACCACAACATGACCACTACAACCACCAACATCACCTTCACAATTTCCCCCACCACCACAACAACTACCACAATCACCACCACCGCCACAACCACCACTACTACCTGTTCCACTTTTATCACCACCACCACCACCACCACCACCACCACCACCACCTCCTCCGCCTCCCCCCCCCCCCCCCACCACTACCACTATCACAACCACCACCACCGCCACAACCACCACTACTACCTGTTCCACTTTTATCACCACCACCACCACCACCACCACCACCTTCTCCGCCTCCCCCCCCTCCCCCCACCACCACTACCACTATCACTACCACCACCACCACTACCACCACCACCACCACCGCACCCACCACCACCACCACCACTACCACTATCACCACCATCACCACCACTACCACCACCACCACCGCCACCACCACCATCACCACCACCACCACCGCCATCACCACCACTACCACCACCACCACCACCATCACCACCACCACTACCTTGGGTACGGAACAGTAGGCGATGCCATGGGAGACGTCCAGCCAGAACCTCAGGACGTGCCCAGACTTCTGCAGTGGACACTGCTGCTGCCATCGCAGTCTTCGGTCTTCCTGCAGCCTCAGGATTCCAGCCTGACCCCTGGCCGCGACCTCTGTAGACTTTCGTAAGCCTCTCTCCAGAGCCCTCTGTACGGGTGGGGAGTTGGTCTGCACTGCAATGGCGTGAAATGCAAAAGACGAAGGTGTGGCTCTATATAGTGACTTTTCAGCCACCTCTGACTCTCAAACCGCTTTACACTTTACCCCCTGATCACTGGGCCACGTGATCAACCCTTCACTGGCGCCTGACGACAAACGCAGTGACAGACTTTCAAGACGCACACAGCCAGGCGCCAGGCGCCAGCACCAACTCCACTTGCGGGCCCCAAACCTTTTTTAAATCGTGCAAATCAAAGAAAAAGAAATGGAAAAAAAAGTAGAAACCGACGGTGATCCATTAATTGTGAGCTTTCCCATCTTCCGTACTCTATGGGCACTTGGAAATTTACTATTTAGATTTCAAAAATAAGTGTTTTTTTTTCAACGAAGGAAACATTCTGATGTATGTTCAATTTGGCCTCTTCTATTTAAAAAAAAGGTTCAGGCCCACCTACATACACACACTCACACACACACACATGCACACATACACACACATACACATATACACACACATATACACACATATACACACATATACACACACAAACACATGTGCACCCACACATATACATACACATATACACACACATATACACACACAAACACATACACTCACGTGTGCACACACAAACACATACACACACGTGTGCACACACACACACATATACATACACACATACACGGGAGCACGCACACACAGACACGCATGCACGCGCGAGCGCACGCGTCGGAAGGAATCAAACAACCTGATATTCAATGAGGACAAGCCTAAAGTGATACTGCTGGGCACACAGGAACTTCTCATGACAGTGCCCACCGTTCCTGTTCGTCTTGGGAATGCTGTCATACAGACAGCTACAAGTAAGCGTAGTCAGGGTGTTGTCCTTGACAGCAGATTGGACATGTCAGAACACATCCATGCTGTCTGTAAAACATGCTACTTTCACCTGTACAACATCAGCAAGGTGAGGTAGTTCCTTTCCGAGGACCTGGCGGGGAAGGTTGTACAGCCTCTTGTCACAAGCAGACAGATTTTTGCAAAATCGCTGTGTCATGGACTTCCGTCCACTGTGATCAAAAGACTGCAGAGTGTTCAAAGTTCAGCCGCTCGCCTGGTCAGGAAAGTCAGGAAGGATGAGCACTTCTCTCCAGTGTTGCGGAATCTCCACTGGCTTCCCATGGAAAAGAGAGCTACCTTCAAAATCTGCACAATCGTCCACACATGCGTAAAAGACAATGGGATGCCAGCATACCTGTGCGATCTCCTGGAACCTTATCAACCAACTAGGACCCTCCGATCTTCTGATAGGGAGCGCCTGCTGGAGCACCAGTCAAGGAGAACAAGCGGAAACAGAGCCATTGCATCTGCTGCAGCAAGACATTGGAATGCCCTTCCATTGCAGCTTCCACAGGCTCCATCAGTCTCAGTGTTCAAGAAGATGCTAAAGACTATTATTTTCACAAGTTGACATTACTCTGTAGCTCCAGAAAGCAGCATTTCTATTGATATTGGCGCTCTACTAGTGCCTTACATACATAAATGCGCGCGCGCACGCACATACACATACACTCAGAGACACACATACACACGTACATAGGTATATACGCACACACACACACATACACACACTCCGAGACAGAGAGAGGGAGGGAGAGAGAGAGAGAGAGAGAGATAGAGAGAGAGAGATAGAGAGAGAGAGACAGACAGACAGACAGACAGAGACAGAGAGAGAGAACGAGAGAGAGACACATAAAGAGAACGAGAGAGAGAGAGACAGAGAGAGAGAACGAGAGAGAGAACGAGAGAGAGAGAGAGAGAGAACGAGAGAGAGAGAGAGAGAGAGAGAGAGAGAGAGAGAGCAACATGATCTGCAATTTGAGCTGAAATATTATTTCGAGCGTTACTTACCCGATTTGGAGAGGAACAGGAGAATGAGCAGGTACAAAAGCATCACGACTATCAAGCAGTGGATCAACAGCTTCTGGAGACGAAGTCCCATTTTGCAATATTATTCTTTCATCCGCAATTCCAGTTGTGGCAACGTCACATGAAAAGGAGAGCTTTTTGCCCTGAAGCTATCGTCCGAGCTAGTATAGCAGGTTTGCTGCAGCACTTTCTGTGAGATACTTCGACTCAGAGAGATGACGTTGTCCTGGTCCCTCTGCTCGGTTGGGTGTGGGTTGCTGTCTGGCTCGGCACTCGGCCCTGGTGGCTGGTCTCTCTCTAGCTCTCTCGAGCAGCAGATAAGCTTTACCCAGGCACTAAATCATCCAGTCTTTCGTGCACTTTTCGGGGTCAGACAAAAATAGCGCCCATGCTGCCTTGAACAATCGTCTGATGCAGGTTAAACAACAAAATTAAGTTTCATGGTCTCTTTAGTGAGTTCTGCAACACTTACTGTAAGAGGCGGGCGGTGCAAATAGATAACCTTGTTTGAGTGCCTCTGCTCGACTAGAATTGCGTCAGTGCCCGGTGCTCGGTTCCAGAAGAACTGTTATCAAAGCAGCTGTTATGCTTTGCAAAGAGGGCAGGCCATGAATGAAGATGTTTGTTTTAAAGTTTCTTGCATTTTCTGGGGCGTCCGTTGTAAGCATTCACTTTCCTCTGAAAAATGGTCTCGTGCCGTTCCTTGAAAAAGACCTCTTTCAAGGGATCTGTGGGGCTTCAGTATCCACACTATCGTCGCACTTGATATACAGTTGAAATGTTCCTCAGAAACATTCTCACAGTCTCACATTCTCAGATTATCCAGGGGTTTTAGTTATAACTTTATTATTGTAGTTGGAAAAAACTTTAAAACCGTGTTCTGGAAAGACAAGTGAGGTGATTATGATGCTCTCTCTCTCTCTCTCTCTCTCTCTCTCTCTCTCTCTCTCTCTCTCTCTCTCTCTCTCTCTCTCTCTCTCTCTCTCAATACCTAAAGACTAAAAGACTTTCACAAATAACGCAGAGTCGAAAAAGACGCCATGTCCGACGGTTTCTGTTCTTAAAATCTTTTAGGAATCATACAGCCCTATTTTTTCACAGGTGACATTCTTCTGATGAAAGTTGTAGCAGGTTCCCACTAATTTCGTCTGACTTTGGTAGAAGAGAAATATCTGTAGCCGTTCAAGCACTTCATGCATCAACATGGAGCGCACAGGGACAAGGCTTCTTGTGAATGGTGGTCAGCAGGGGGTTTGAGAAAGAAGATGACGAAACGGAGCACCTTTTAAAGTCAAAGTGCCTGCCATCAAATTCACGTTACCATAAGAGTTGTCGGAGAATAAATCAGTAGTGACACAACAAGTTTATGAATTCTCTGGTGTGTACACATTCACCCTGCAGCGCGTTCAGCGAGTGAAATACACCGTATCCATGTCTTCCAAAAGGTCAACAAGATGTTTCGTCTTGCCTTTGCAGTCCACGTATCTGGCAGGATTTCGGTGAGTTGTAATTTTTCTTCTGTGGGTTCTTGGTGGCGAAAAACACGACGAGTCGATCTGATATTGCCAGCTGATATTGAACAAGACCAGGTGCTCTGGATGCGGTGCGAGTCGAAACGCACGGTTCGAAGGACGGCAGAACTCTATCCGTCGATGGGAGTTAACCCCCCTGTGAGGCACTTTCAGGAGTGGGTCAGGTGCCCAAAGATCGAATGGCTGTCCCGTCTACACTGGTCGCTGTCGAAGTTGGAGGAGTCCCGGTCGCACAGCTCTCCTCTCCCTCCTGGTCCTCAATGAACATGTCGCCTCTTTCTTTGTCTCCTCAGTCCTCCGTATGCGTCTCTCCCATCGGGAGAGTATTCCTTTCCGCCCACAGCTCTGCACTCCCATGTGCTGGGATCAATGTGGAATTCAAGAAATACTCGTCTGATAATGCTTGAATTTGTTGCTGCTTTTCAGATGAGGCAATACGTACCAATGTACACATACATACGTGAGCATTTTTTATTGGAACATTTTTTTTAAACTTGGTATACGTTTAGTTCTTTAACGTCTTCGCTCATAGCCTGCAAATGTTTCTCGTTGCCTGCACGTTTTACTCGTTTCGTATAACGTTGACTTGTTATTCACACATTTTACTCGTTGCCGAAGATTGTTTTTTGGGTTCCTATAAATTTCATTCGATTCCTATATGTGTTACTCGTTACCAGAAAGTGTACTCATTGCCTACAACTTTTACTCGTTCACTATAAATAGTACTCGTTACCTACCATTTTTTATCGTTGCCTACACATTGTACTCTTTCTCTATACATTTCACTCGTTACCTTGAAATTTACTCGTTTCTTACAGATGTTGCTTCTTACCCACAATGTTTGCTTGTTTCCTATAGACTTTACTCGATTCCTACAGATTAATCATTTTCCACGAAGTTTACTCGCTTCCTATGAAA
>JAWQFJ010015069.1:30000-35000 GCA_034096865.1 Theodoxus fluviatilis | reverse complement strand
ATCTACACTACACAACTCTACACTACACAGCTCTACACTACACAGCTCTACACTACACAAATCTACACTACACAACTCTACACTACACAACTCTACACTACACAACTCTACACTACACAACTCTACACTGCACAACTCTACACTACACAACTCTACACTACACAGCTCTACACTACACAAATCTACACTACACAGCTCTACACTACAGAGCTCTACACTACAGAGCTCTACACTACACAGCTCTACACTACACAACTCTACACTACACAGCTCTACACTACACAGCTCTACACTACACAACTCTACACTACACAACTCTACACTACACAGCTCTACACTACACAGCTCTACACTACACAGCTCTACACTACACAGCTCTACACTACAGAGCTCTACACTACACAACTCTACACTACACAACTCTACACGACACGGCTTGATACAACGCGGCATGTACAACACGGCACAACACAACACAGATCGACACGCAACATACACGTCTTGATGCTTATATGGACATTAATACGTAGATAAGGTGTGTCGATATGACTACTGAATCTGAATTTGCGTAGCAAAACAATTAGGTAACAAGCATTATCGTATGATGGGCTGATCGACCGCTCCGCTTACCTTCGGTAGAGGTTGAGGCCTAGAAAATGTTGGTACACCCGGTAGTATTTAGAAGTAACATTATGCCGAAACATTCGTAGGCGCCTTTTCCATCTATCATTTAGGCATCATAATTCTCAAAAATGGACCTTCGTTTTTCATCGGACAAGGCTGTTTACATGTTTGGGTCCCAAACGAAAGAAAAAACAAACTGAACGGCATCTCTTTTCCTACTCGTTGGTACTCATAAAGGCTCCGTGGTTATTCAGCCAACAAACAAAAGCCCAACTTTCCCAGACCTTGCATGCCTGACACCGCTGCCAGTCTTTGGCAGGACGTTGCGTAGTGGAATGGTCTTCCACTGGATACACTTTGGAACACATGACAGAAGCATATTGTAGCATTTTCCACTGGATGTACTTTGGAACACATGACAGAAGCATATTGTAGCATTTTCCACTGGATACACTTTGGAACACATGACGGCAACATTTTGTAGCATTTTCCACTGGATGTACTTTGGAACACATGACCGCAACATTTTGTAGCTTTTTGCCCTAGCTCCGTGCCATATCCTAGATGATCCTCCAACATGTGTTGCCTATCAAACGGCTGGTCAGATGAGTCAGAAGCTTACCGAAGGATGAGGTGGGATAGGTAGAACAAATGGCATAGGGCAGAGGAAAGGAGATACCTCTACACTTCCCCACATAAACTTTCACTGCAAACTTTCCCCTCCTTGCCCCCCTAATCCTCACCCCCCAACCTCTTTCGCCTTGTAGCCCCTTCTGTCCCCTCCCCCTCCCCTGTGTTTTCCATTCCCCACTCCCTACCGTTAGCTGCCTACGGCACGTGCCTGACAGCTGGTGTTGTCTTCTCAGTGAGGTTAGGACTGGGTGAAAGAGCATTTTGATAGAAGAGAGAGAAGGGAGGGGGGGAGCTAAAAGGGGGAGAGAGGGAATAGCTAGAAGGTTGATGGAGAATAGCTAGAAGGAAGAGCGATAATAGCTAAAAGGAATAGAGAATAGCTAGAAGGATGAGAGAATAGTTAGAAGGAAAAGAGAGTAGCTAGAAGAGGGATAATAGCTAGAAGAGAAATAATAGCTAGGAGAGAGATAATAGCTAGGAGAGAGAATAGCTAGATGAAAGAATAGCTAGATAAGAGAGCGATAATAGCTAGAAAAGAGAGAATAGAAAAATAGAGCATAGCTAGGAAAGAGAGTAGCTCAGAGAGAGAGAGAGAGAGAGAGAGAGAGAGAGAGAGAGAGAGAGAGGGGGGGGGGGGGAGGCAGGCAGACAGTCAGAGAGACAGGCAGGCAGACAGACAGACAGACAGACCAGACAGAGAGACCAGACAGACAGACCAGACAGACCAGACAGAGAGACCAGACAGACAGACAGACAGACCAGACAGACAGACCAGACAGAGAGACCAGACAGACAGACCAGACAGAGAGACCAGACAGACAGACCAGACAGACAGACCAGACAGACAGACCAGACAGAAGACAGACAGACCAGACAGACAGACCAGACAGAGAGACCAGACAGACAGACCAGACAGACAGACCAGACAGAGAGACCAGACAGACAGACCAGACAGACCAGACAGACAGACCAGACCAGACAGACCAGACAGACAGACCAGACAGACAGACCAGACAGACCAGACAGAGAGACCAGACAGAGAGACCAGACAGAGAGACCAGACAGACAGACCAGACAGACAGACAGACAGACCAGACAGACAGACCAGACAGAGAGACCAGACAGAGAGACCAGACAGACAGACCAGACAGAGAGACCAGACAGAGAGACCAGACAGAAGACCAGACAGAGAGACCAGACAGACAGACCAGACAGAGAGACCAGACAGACAGACCAGACAGAGAGACCAGACAGAGAGACCAGACAGACAGACCAGACAGAGAGACCAGACAGAGAGACCAGACAGAGAGACCAGACAGACAGACCAGACAGACAGACCAGACAGAGAGACCAGACAGACAGACCAGACAGAGAGACCAGACAGACAGACCAGACAGAGAGACCAGACAGAGAGACCAGACAGACAGACCAGACAGAGAGACCAGACAGAGAGACCAGACAGAGAGACCAGACAGAGAGACCAGACAGAGAGACCAGACAGAGAGACCAGACAGACAGACCAGACAGAGAGACCAGACAGACCAGACAGAGAGACCAGACAGACAGACCAGAAGAGACCAGACAGACAGACAGACCAGACAGACAGACCAGACAGACAGACCAGACAGAGAGACCAGACAGAGAGACCAGACAGAGAGACCAGACAGACAGACCAGACAGAGAGACCAGACAGAGAGACCAGACAGACAGACAGACCAGACAGAGAGACCAGACAGACAGACCAGACAGAGAGACCAGACAGACAGACAGAGAGACAGACAGACAGACCAGACAGAGAGACCAGACAGACAGACAGACGAGACCAGACAGACAGACCAGACAGACCAGACAGACAGACCAGACAGACAGACCAGACAGACAGACCAGACAGACAGACCAGACAGAGAGACCAGACAGAGAGACACAGACAGAGAGACCAGACAGAGAGACCAGACAGAGAGACCAGACAGAGAGACCAGACAGACCAGACAGAGAGACCAGACAGACAGACAGACAGACCAGACAGAGAGACCAGACAGAGAGACCAGACAGACAGACAGACAGACAGACCAGACAGAGAGACCAGACAGAGAGACCAGACAGACAGACCAGACAGAGAGACCAGACAGACAGACCAGACAGAGAGACCAGACAGAGCAGACAGACAGAGAGACAGACAGACAGACAGACAGACAGACCAGACAGACAGACAGAGAGACAGACAGAGACAGACAGACAGACAGACAGACAGACAGACAGAGAGACCAGACAGACAGACAGACAGAGAGGCAGACAGACAGACAGAGAGGCAGACAGACAGACAGAGAGGCAGACAGACAGAGAGGCAGACAGACAGACAGAGAGGCAGACAGACAGAGAGGCAGACAGACAGAGAGGGAGGCAGACAGACAGACAGAGAGGCAGACAGACAGACAGAGAGGCAGGCAGGCAAGCAGAGAGGAAGACAGACAGGCAGAGAGGCAGACAGACAGAGAGGGAGGCAGACAGACTGACAGTGAGGGAGGCAGGCAGGCAGGCAGGCAGAGAGGCAGACAGACAGACAGACAGAGAGGCAGACAGACAGAGACGGAGGCAGACAGGCAGACAGAGAGGCAGACAGACAGACAGAGAGGAAGACAGAGAGGCAGACAGATAGTATTCTTGTGCATGTTTTGTGTCCAAGAAAGACCTTCTATCCAAGAACAGTACAAGTGACTGTCCTGCTGTCAGTATAACAGCTCAAAGCTGAATTAAAGGCCACTTTGAAGTACTTGGCTGCTGAAAGACTTCCAAAGGGTAGACACATGGTGGTCGAGTGCTCGCATGGCTGTCAAGTTGTTCACATGGATAGTAAACAACAAGGAGAGAGAGACAAGGAAAAAAACAGAGATTGGCCAAAGCTAGGATGGAAAGAGCTCTGCAGAGGAAGGAGAGGCCCTGCATACCTGTCAAGTGGCTTCTAAACATCTGTAAGCTACTTCTAAGAGGCATTTTGGCTTCAATAACTTTAATTTGCATTTTTCTCAAATTCTGTATTTGCGCGCATGTCACATCATTAGTGTTTTCATATTTTAGTCAATTTTGGAAGGAAACCCCTGAAAATTTTACTCCAACTTCAAAATGTGTCATTTTTATCATCCACAGAAACATTTCATGTCTAAATTTAATAGAGATGCCTATAAAACACCACAAAGTTTAATCTTCATCAAAATTTCGTATGCGGATGTACATAGAGTGAATAAAATTAGTTTTGAAATACATACATGCTGTTTGTCCTTATTTTCTCTCTGCTACATAGTAGACCTTATAATAATGGCCTTATGGTCACAATTTGGGACTCCCCAGAGCAAGGAAAGATACTTGAACTGAGTTACTAATACATTGCAAAAACGCTGAAATTTTGTTGTAAAAACCCTTAAAACTTTTTTTTGGGTTAAAATTTTGAAATAATTGTAGAATACCTTCTTTTTAACAGGAGGAGGATGTGTAAAAAAAAAAACAAGAAAAAAACTACTTTGAATGACCCCCTCTTTGATACTGAAACATAGCCCGGAGGGAGAAATGGGTAGCAGGCAAAGTCCGCTATTGTCTATTGTCTTTCTCCCTCTATTTTCTGCCATTTTACCCGCCTGACAGTTCGTCGTCCTTTGCCATAAGTCCTCTGGGGCCATGTGCATAGAATATCTCCATTTAAGTCGTGCTTAACTCCTAAGTAGCCTCAGCCAAGCTCTTCCTAAGCGCTC
>JAWQFJ010015069.1:20000-22500 GCA_034096865.1 Theodoxus fluviatilis | reverse complement strand
CATCTGGAGCCATTGGAAGTAGTAACCCCGGACCAGGCAATCATGACACCGTAAGAATTGATCTTTCTACTGTGGTTATTGTATCTAGTGTTGGGATACATATGTCATATATATATTTGGCGTTCATCTGCGTGAAGCAGGTTGTTTTAATTTTGTCCTCTCTTCTTTTTTTCTGTTCGTCGTTCTTCTGTTCACTCCCTGAAATGAGCATAACTGATAAGAAGCGAGGTAAGGTGTCCAGCATAACTACATCACTTCCAGGACATTTGTTTTAAAAAATCCCGTACTTTGATGGGGATGTTTCTGCATTAGTTTAGCTCCCGACAACTTTAAGTGTTTATTGAACATCAGGGTATACAGCCTTCCTACCTGCTACACTGCATATGTATTCTTTCGCATCTAGGATTGTGATACGATAGCACTATTCGTAATCTGTGCCTCAGACTTATTTGGTTGATGAGAGCAAGTCAGTCAAACGACCTCATCGTCTGAGAATACGTAAGTGAATAAATATAATTTCGCTGTGGCAAACACACTCTCCGAGGAAATTCGTGCGCTTTCTTGTTTGGTTTTCTCGAGCCATGTTCTTGTAACGGTCACTCTTTGTTGACTTAACAGTCATTTCCCAACCATATTGTGTGGATTTGCCACTGTTTGGTTATTCAAGTTATCAAAAAAGCTTAGCACGGCGTGTCTCATGAAGGCTTTCGAATTTCCGGTTCTGTCGATGCAGACTTCCTCATCTCGTATGTCAGCCGTATATGACATTACAAACAGACGGAAATCCAGGTAATCTCCGATGGCCGAACACCCCCCCCCCCCCTCCCCCCCCGTGGGATGGAGGTCAGAATAGACCCGCCGCATCTCCCTACGCGATTCGTAAGAGGCGAATAACTAGGGCCATCGTGACTTGATTTGCGTTTACTCCGAACTATTCTTATGCTTTTCGTGCTTAATGGCCTTACATAGCCTACAAAGAAGATAGGCTGTACAACTCCCTCCATTCCTTCGATGGCCGATGGTTTGTGAGGGGGAAGGGGCATATCTTGAGTGACCATTGAGTGTTAACAACATTTATGCAGGATTAGCATTCACCGGTAAGTCTTTCCATAGAGACATTCACAGAAACATTGTGAGCAACACTGAAAAAGATGTTGGTGGGAGAAACATGCAAGTCATCTTATTAAACAGCACCTTAACATTTACCTTATTCCACAAAACAAAGGTGCTCTTTATGGCCGTGCAGTTAGTCTATTGATTGAAACGATGACAAACCCCAACTTTGAAAATACGAAGTCATATTCTGTAAGAAAACGAACTAAGTGTAATTGCTCCTTTCTGATTGAGTGGCTTGGGTACTTGGTTCAAATCGAGATACGACCAAAAATGCATTCAGGGAGGGCACTCCGGCGACTTTCAGATTTGACTCGATTCAGAAAGCTGAACAATTTATACGGATCCTCCGAGAGTTTTAGATTTCAAATCTACCGCTAAATTATATATTTATTTTACGTCTTTAGATAGGCACTGCGATTTCAGTGTGGAAGAAATTTCGTCTGCTTGCGTCACACCCCACCTCATCATCAAATCGCGTGTGTCGTGCTCGCAAACAGATCGGTCTTTTTCTATATGGTTGCACGTCGCGGGTTCTCATCTAAACGCGTAGTTATTTTCATTGGCCGTTGAGGATCGTATGTAAGAAATAGCTCTGGGAAATAGATGTCCTATAATTACAAGTACGAGGGTGTTTGGCAAAATGTACTTCAATCTTGAAAAGCTCTTTTCTGCTATAAATATATGTATTGAAATTGGCATAACTCAGCAACCACTGCACATTTCATAATTATTTTGGTGTTCTTTTAAGAGGCATTTAATACATATTACGAAGACACATATATTTGATAATCATCAGAAGTATATGTATCCCAGCGACTTTTTTTGGATGGACCAGCATAAATGTGCAGAGAAAAACAAAAAAGGTATTAGCCTTCAGCGTGTAGCCTTCCAAATTGCCATGAAAAAAATAAAAAAGCTTTTAGAGATGGGCCACACTAATGGACTCGTCCGAGGAGAGGGGTGTTGGAAAGACGGCCAAGCTGGCGGGCCACACATGCCAGCGGGCGACATGATCGGTAAGCGATCTTGTTCGGTTGATCTGCAATGAATTCGCAGTGATTCACACAGAATAACGTCAGAATATGAAGACTCGGAAAAAACTTCGTAAAAACGCAGTCAGTCATATCATTGTGTGGACCGCCAACTTGGCTGTCTTTCTCACACTCCTCTCCTCGGACGAGTCCACTTGTGTGCCCCCCCACCCCCCACCCCTCCCCAATCGAATAAAACACAAGGAGAAGTGACGCGGGACCAGTTTCAGTTTGCCCTAGTGAAAAGAAGAAACTTTGGGATGGGAGTTGAGGTGGATTATTTATCACTCAGGTCAGGAGTGTGAATGTATGGATCAAGGCAGGACAGGCATTCTAGTCCACTAGAAACTTCG
>JAWQFJ010015069.1:7500-10000 GCA_034096865.1 Theodoxus fluviatilis | reverse complement strand
TCTAGGTACATACGACCGGTGAGGTTTGTTTACTTATCTTCTGTGGGTTTTGTGCAGAAAGTGTACGTTAAAACAGTCTAATATGACTATTTTTGATTAGTTTTTAATCTAATTAATATTTTTGCATGTTTTAAAGCGGCCGGATCTTTGGCATTACTCCCCGGGCGTGCGAAGTCAGTAGCGTCCACTGACAGAGCAATGTTTAAACGGACTATAGGCTCACGCGCATGCGCACAAGCATCCATTTAGATGAACCAAATCTTTCGATTTCACAACGCCTGCTACCAAAAAACAAAGCCAAAACACCCCCATTATTGCAGCAAATCATTTTATTGACTCACATGCGAAGCAAAAGTGAGTCTATGTACTCAGCCGTGTCGTCCGTCCGTCCGTCCGTCCGTCCGGGCGTAAAAAACTTAAACGTTGGATTTTTCTCGGAGACTATTAAGTCTATCAACACCAAATGTGGCATGATGGTGTATGATGACAAGGCCTCAAAAAACATACATAGTGACTTGACCTTGCTTCAAGGTCACAGGAGCAATAAATGTGGTCTCAAAAACAGTCATTTTTCACATTTTCTCAATTTTTTCCCACGTTATTGAGATAGGCGAACTTAGCTACAAGTGGTATATAGGTCAAAGCAATCCCTATCTTTTGATACCAGTTTGGTTGACCTTGCTTCAAGGTCAAGGTCACAGGAGCTCTTCAAAGTTGGATTGTATACATATTTTGAAGTGACCTTGACCCTGAACTATGGAAGATAACTGTTTCAAACTTAATAAGTATGTGGGACACATGTTATACTTTCATCATGAGACACATTTGGGCACATATCATCAAGGTCAAGGTCACTTTGACCAGTATGAAATGTGACCAAAATGGGGTAGTGAACCACTAAAAGTGACTATATCTCATGGTAGAAAGTGCCAATAAGCACCATTGTGCTTCCTATGTCTTGAATTAACAGCTTTGTGTTGCATGACCTTGGATGACCTTGACCTTGGGTCAAGGTCACATGTATTTTGGTAGGAAAAATGTGTAAAGCATTTCTTTGTGTATGATGTCATTGGTAGGTTTAGTTGTTTG
Source organism: Theodoxus fluviatilis (assembly GCA_034096865.1). Taxonomy (NCBI): domain Eukaryota; kingdom Metazoa; phylum Mollusca; class Gastropoda; order Cycloneritida; family Neritidae; genus Theodoxus; species Theodoxus fluviatilis. Next base: position 8,911 of record JAWQFJ010015069.1, on the reverse strand, counting down.
ACCTTGACCTCGAAGGTCACCTGAAGGTCAAGGTCATATAAAGGTCAAGGTCAAGCATGTGAGTCGTATGGGCTTTGCCCTTCTTGTTACACATTACACCGTAAATGTATTCACAAACATGATTGGAACGCAATCAGAAACGCGTCGACAAACAAGCACTTTTACATGTCTCTAAGCGTTGTGATTACTTCCCTTGATTCACCAATAGTTGCAACCGCTTGGTGCGTAACGTGTCTCGATCCTCACTACAAGCTCGGCATGAGCTATCTTTGTGTAACCTATAATCTTTGTGTGAAGTGTGCTTACAGCAGTGTGAAGACCTCCTTGAAAGATGTGACTAGACATACCTTCCCTTATTTCTTTGTGAAGAGTGCTTACAGCAGTGTGAAGACCCCCTTGAAAGATGTGACTAGACGCAACTTCCCTTATATTCTTGTAAAGAGTGCTTGCAGCAGTGTGAAGATCTTGAAGGTTGTGAAAGGTGCCTTCTTTGATGTCCTGTCTGTGTAAAGTTTGCTTGCAGCAGTGTGAAGACTTCGTTGAAAGATACGAGATGTACCTTCCCTAATATCTTGTCTGTGTAGGGTGTGTTTACAATAGTTTAAAAACCTGCGATGTCCTGCTTGTGTGAAGTGTGCTTGCAGTATTTTTGTTTTTCATAATACTGGGCCCGAATCCAGAACGGCGAGTTATTTTAACCCCGATTTATCTATAAACTCAGACGATTCCAACTGTCTGTTCCGCTCTTCCTTGGCTGGAAACCAGTATATATAGCAAAGCGCAACCTAGGATCCTCTGACGAGCGTACCTTATCTAACCGAACAAGATAACCCGGGCTTAGGGGATAAATCGAGTGTTAAAAATATAAATCGCCGTTCTGGATACGGGCCCTGGTGCATTACTAGACGTCCTTTTCCCATGATTTAATAGTTTCGGGAGTTTAAAGACCTCTTTAAAAGAAAGGAGATGGTGCGGTGTTTTATCAGCGGTCTACGTGACTGACTGCTTGCAGAAATTTGGAGACCTGGAGGGAGTGACGGTGCTCAGAGACAGAAACACCGGAGAGAGCAAAGGATTTGGCTACGTGAAGTTCCACCGGCCCTACCACGCTGCTCTGGCCTTCGAGAACTGCGACCCAAGTACGTTGGTACCGCATGGGACGCGTTGTTTACGCTAGGAACCTTGCAAAATCTTGCGAGGAATACGCCAGTGTCAACATGATCAAAGCAGATGTAACTAAGCACAGACACATATTTTGCACACGTTGACACTGGCCTCCTCCTCCTCTTCCTCCTCCTCCTCTTCCTCCTCCTCCTCCTCCTCCTCCTCCTCCTCCTCCTCCTCCTCCTCCTCCTCCTCCTCCTCCTCGTCCTCCTCCTCCTCGTCCTCCTCCTCCTTCTCCTCCTCCTCC
>JAWQFJ010015069.1:0-2500 GCA_034096865.1 Theodoxus fluviatilis | reverse complement strand
TTGACTCACATGCGAAGCAAAAGTGAGTCTATGTACTCACCCGTTTGGTCCGTCCGGGCGTCCGGGCGTCCGAAAACTTTAACGTTGGATTTTTCTCGGAGACTTAAGTCTATCAATACCAAATGTGGCATGATGGTGTATGATGACAAGGCCTAAAAAAAAAATACATGGTGACTTGTCCTTGCTTCAAGGTCAAGGTCGCAGGGGCCATAAATGTTGTCTAAAAAAGTCATTTTTCACATTTTCTCAATTTTCTCTAAAGTTTTTGAGATTGGATACCTCACCTATATATGGTATATAGGACAAAGTAAGCCCTATCTTTTGATACCAGTTTGCATGACCTTGCTTCAAGGTCAAGGTCACAGGAACTCTTCAAAGTTGTATTGTATACATATTTTGAAGTGACCTTGACCCTGAACTATGGAAGATAACTGTTTCAAACTTAATAATTATGTGGGGCACATGTTATACTTTTATCATGAGACACATTTGGTCACATATCATCAAGGTCAAGGTCACTTTGACCCTTATGAAATGTGACCAAAATGGGGTAGTGAACCACTAAAAGTGACCATATCTCATGGTAGAAAGTGCCAATAAGCACCATTGTGCTTCCTATGTCTTGAATTAACAGCTTTGTGTTGCATGAACTTGGATGACCTTGACCTTGGGTCAAGGTCACATGTATTTTGGTAGGAAAAATGTGTAAAGCATTTCTTAGTGTATGATGTCATTGGTGATTGGTAGGTTTAGTTGTTTGACCTTGACCCTGAAGGTCACCTGAAGGTCAAGGTCATATAAAGGTCAAGGTCAAGCATGTGAGTCGTATGGGCTTTGCCCTTCTTGTTTAGGTTGCCTTTGGCAGTCTGGCGGGGTAGCTTTCACCTACACATCGAATGCTATGTAGCTCTACATTCCAGCGGGACAAAGGTGTGTTCTATTTGGTCGTAGTACCTGAATAGAACGAAGTCCTTAAAGGATTTATTTGCTTGTTCGGCAAGTGTTGCAGATGAATAGGCCTACTCTGTAGCCTCGTTGAGCTATATGATAGTAGTAGTAGTAGTAGTAGTAGTAGTAGTAGTAGTAGTAGTAGTAGTAGTAGTAGTATCAGTAGTAGTATCAGTAGTAGTATCATGGGGCTCAGTGTATTCCCAAACGAAGAGTGATCTTGGGCACGTTTGTTAGGCAAGTGGCACGCCTTGATGGCTAGTCGAGGGCGAGCGAGACGCACCTACGGCTGATGAGCGAGAAACGTAGGCAACGCCTAGCCCTCGAGATTCTCACGAGATTCTACGCCTAACAAACGCGCCCCTTAATATGACCAGTGAGGACGAAACTTCGACCTACTTCGTCAAAGTATTCATCAGACTTTCAGGAATACGATCATCGAAGTCTGCCTCGAACTTAAAACACTTGGCAAACCCCCAAACTCACTTACATGAAGTCAAAACGTCGGCCAAGTACACCGAATCAGAAGACACCTTGAAATAAACGACAAATAAGTAGGCAAGTTACGACGTCAGTCTCACCTTAAACATCAAAGACAATAACCATGAACCTGGAGCCATCTTACCAGATGGATGAGTTTTCATACCGGGGGCGTGCTACGTGATTGTTACGCCATTTAAAATTCTGTTTGCCTCGAAATTTGACACCAGCCGCCAAACACAGCTGTGTGCAACCAGGGTAAATTTCACGGGAATCTATCGAAAATCGCATAAAGACCAACCACGTACCTGATAAGGGTAATGAGGAAAAAAACCGAAGTGCCTGCTGCCTTCATAAAGAATCGGGAAGATCGCCAAGCAACAGTTGTTGCATGACATTTTGAAGGTGGCGAGTCAAGGTCGGGAGAGTAAAAAAAAAAACTGTTCAGGAGAATTGTGCTTCTGCGCATGGGACCCCAGTGTAGTTCATTGTGGAAGCCGTGTCTAATCTATCTTCGTTCGTGACCCACATTGTATAATCACGACCGCGCTGGACTGATAGAAGACGATAGTATTGATTCTCGCTTCATCACACTCAAAGTGCCTTAGCGCCGGCGTGAGAGAAAAAGCCTACATTCCAGTATAACTTCACACAAACGTGAAAGATCAATTATAATATAAATTGCTATATAAGTCTGCTGTTTTCTTTTGAATTTGTTTTCCAGTGTACAATATGTTGTGTTTGCAAAACTGGAATAGCAATAACAGAAGCAGTGAACGCTATAAGTGGTATTCCTCATTCAAGCAAAACGTGTGTCTAGAAAAGTACCCTGAATATGATTGATATCAAGAAATTTCGGGATATATTCATTCGATTCAGATTTGGAATAAATGGTCTGAAGACAAACATGAGATACTCTGACACTAACAACGTACAATGTCCATTTTGCAGAGAAGATGAGGACGAGGAACATTTTCTACTAAAGTGTAAAGCATATGATGCCTTGCGATCGAAATATTTGAAATACATGTTAAACAAAAATATAGGGGTATATACAGTGGCTAACTTGATG
>JAWQFJ010015068.1:0-24541 GCA_034096865.1 Theodoxus fluviatilis | reverse complement strand
CAAAAACTCGTGCCCAGTCAGGACCACAGCGGGAAAAAAAAAACGCCCCACCGCCTAAGCGACGAACACAATGGACTCTAAACCCCCCGAAAGCCTTGCCAATGCCCTTTTTGTGAAAGCAAACGAAAACAAAAACCCACCCCACCAAATCCCTGCGCTTTCGCCCTATTTAAAAGTACATCGAGCTCAAAGGCCACTTGTTGCTGTCCGACCCCCCACCCCCACCCCCCACGAACCCCAAGCTGGCCTCTTGTAGGAAAACTCCGTGTTTCCGTCTCCGGCCCACCGAGGCTCGCCGCAACACAGGCGTGCTCCCCATGATTAATGCACCGCACAGACAGTGCATGCTTTAACGATCCGGGGCGCTGGAGGAGTGTCGTGCGAGAGGGGGACTTGGTGTCATCGGACTCCGTTCGTCTCGTTCCCGGTCTTGTGGCACGACCTGGCGGACACTTAGTGCGAGAGAGGTGGAGTATGACGGGTACTGGCGTGATCCGTGGGCTAGTCGAAACATGGGGTCATCGATCAGCCCAGAAAATCGTGACAGTATATCAACCCTCTGTCACACGGGAAATCAATGCAGGCAAGGTCCGCCGTGGGACACCCCGGGTCTCCCAATAGTCGAACATTAGGGCCTGCTTGGGGGGCGCTGTGGGCTTTGGTGCACTCCCACCCATTGGGGAGAAATCGGTTACGCGTACACCAGAGAACAGACTAGCCGTGTGAAGAGATCTTACGTGTAAACGTTTGCGATTAACCCCAATCCCCTCTCATCTGACACCCCAACTGCTGCCTTCCACCCACACACAGACCACTAAGTCCTTTCCGTTTTCACTCGTCTAGTCGCGCACTAATCTAAACAGTCCCCGAGTCACAATTCCTTCTCTCTCTTTTTCCTCCTCCTTCCCGGTCTGTTGGGGGGTGGCCTCGACGGGGCACTGATGTGCCGGGGCGTGGACTGCCGTGCAACACACGACCACACGAAATATGGTGCCTCCCCTCCGGTGGCGGGAAACCCCCGTGGTCGGGTGCCGAGGACGGTGCCCAAGTATTTTCCGGACATGACGTGAAAAGTGGCCCGATGAGTGGTTGGTAATGCAACCCTTCCACCAGTGCCATAACCCACTTAAACACTGATGTATTCTATCGCCGCTCAATGTGGAATTTGATGTGGGGGGAAAGTTCTGACTGAAAGCAAGGAAAAAACAAGGATTTTAAGGGGACCATGCGGCACCTAGTAGATGCCTGGGCGAGACACGCGGCGGACATGGCCAACCGATATTGATTTCAACTGGGCTGCAAGGAAAAGTTGACTATCACATTAACCAAATGTATCCACCATTTTAGGACATGCACGCGAACTACAGGGGTAGCCATCCAACCACCAGTTAAAAAAAAACAGTTGCATTACTTAACCCTATCACTTCTACCATTTGCCTCCCCCCACAGGTCTGCAACCTCAAAGGACGACCCAACGCAACCACAAACGAACACCCGTTCATTGACTAAAACAATCCCAATGCTAAGAACACAACGCCTGGATTTCCCAAGCCAGAACTCTCCCCTTAAGGCACATTTCCTTCGGGCGTATTAAATCTGGGGCAGCGTAGGTTGCGGCCAAACGGAAGGAACGGCCGGACGGGGGAAAACACGGAAACGGGGGTGTATACAGAGGGACGGAAATTTGGCTTCATCACCGGGGCGGTGCGGTCCGCCTGCTGCGCCCGTGGGGGGCCGTGAACGGCTTGAGTTTAAAGGGCGGAGGCAAGCGGGGCCACAGGCGACCGTCCCCACCAACCCCGTTCTGCCTCCCCCGGGGGGTCGGGTTGCGTGATTAAACAAAGGGCCATTTGGGGGCTCCAAACCCGGCGGGGGACCAAATGTGGTGGGCACGGAAGCTTTGGCGTCGGGTTGCCGTGCCGCCTGCTCCCACTTTTTCCCATCAGGCGTTCTTCCGGTGGCGCAAGGGGGCACGCCATTTGGGAAATTCTACCAACTGTTTTTGGGACCCAGTGCCAGGGGACGTTATTTCCGGGGGGCTCCCGTGCAACAAACCCAAAAGCATTTAAAACGCTCAAACCATCAAACCAGTCCCGCGACACTACAAAGGGGACCAGGGGGGACTGGTGGTCGCGTAGAGGGCCCCATTCCCACTCCAACGCCACCCCCCACCGTCCAAAACTACAACAAAAAGCCATCCCGACCAAAAATTCACCCCACCCCCCACCTCCCAAACACCCACGCCCCTTTCCTCCTCTGGGCACGCACCGCTCACTTCTTCACAGGGTCTCCGTCCCCCACCACATCTTTGATTGCCACTCCTCGCCCAACCCACGAGATTCCTTCCACCTCCCGGGCTCCATAAACCCAACCCCACGCCCACCTTTCCACTCTCCAACCCTTTTATCACTTCGGCAACGTACACGGCTCGGCGGTCTTCTGCCTAACGGCAGAATTGTTTCCACCCCCCCACCCCACCATCGGAGCCATCTAATCCCCCAACCCCCCTCAGCGGCACAGTGTCCACTTATCGTAAAAGGGGGGTCCCCTGCTCCCCCCAAGGATTGCCCAGTACCGGGGGCGTCCAAAAACCTGTTTTGGAGGGTCAGTGAGGCCCCTACCACTGACGGCTGCGGCGCACCGGCGGAAAGGGTTGTATTCTGCACTGATTTTGTCGTTTTGCATGATGCTCCAAGCGCCTCTGACGGGCCTGTATACAGAGGATACAAGCCCGTTATCAAAAAAAAACAACTGTGGGGATCTCTAAATCTCAGGTGGGAAGGGGTCCCATACTCTACCCACAGCGGAGTGTTCGCACGAAACAAAACACGGCTGCGTTTCCTACTTGTGTAAGTCCGTTAAACGTGGCATTACATGGTACGGACAAGTTTTGCAAAACAACGGGCTACTCTTGGAACTTCGTGGCCCGTGGCTCCTTGTGTTCCACCTAGCTAGCGAGCCTACAAGCAAAAGTGTGTTGGACTCACCGGGACACTTGTATTCCCGGGTAATGCTGATATTAGGGATGGCTTTCGGGGTACCTTCTTACTGGTTTTTGGGGGCGTTGGCAACCCACTGGACACGGGACTGCACGAACTGACCGACACGGAGAAATTCCGTGATGATCCGGGGTGAGCCTCCGAGAGTGGGAACTTAGGGGGGGCGCGAGACCTCCACTGCCCATCACGGGAGATGGCAAGAGGAATGTGATAATAACAGTAACTTACTCTTTCACTCCAGGCATTAATTGGTTCCTTCTTCTATGACGAGTTTTTTTTATAGGTTCTCAGGAGTTCCATACTTCACAACGTAAAATCTCTTCGTTTCGCGTATAATATAGGTAACAACGTGGGTAAAAAAAGACAAAGAGAGTCTTGGAGTGCAAAGCGGGACCCGCCCAACTTTCCCCAACATGGCTCGTAAACGGAGGTTGGAGGGTCCGAAAAGGTCTGAGGGGGGTTGGTGCTTCTAGAGGAAAACGTTCGACAGGTTCTCTTGGAGCACCACTGTCTGCCGTCCCGTGGGATAGGGGGCAAATTCCCATACCGCGATACCTTCGGTCTCTTCTTTTCCGGACGGCAAAATGGTCCTTGGACGGTCTCACCGCCCAGGCGGCGCGGGTCTAAGCGACTGAATGTCGTATTGTGGGATCAGTGTGACTATTCGGCCTGCGTCGCGTATAAAGCTCACTCGGGAACACGGGACAAACGCAGGTATCTTGGGGCAAAGACTTTCCTCTTACGCGCGAATAATACAGGCCACGCTGGAAACGGTTAAATGATGGTTCCGGAAAAATACCTCCTGTTTTTAAAAATTCCGACAAGTACAGTAATGCAATAGTCCATTTTATACAAAAAAAAAGGACACAAGGAGATTAAGTAAAGACCTTTTCTTTTTTCTGACAAAAAACCATTCTCAGTACACGGAATGGAATAGGTTTGTGTGACGAGTTTCGGCTTAGCTGACAACGCAACTCCTCTTTCCATAGGCAAATAGCCTTCTCTACCATTCGATCTGTTTTTTTCGTCTGCGGAGCTTCTTGACCGTACACTGGGGGTGCTTAATTGGGTCCATCGGAGAACAAAAATCCTAAAACAAACAAATATGACCTGGCCATGCCTCTAAAGCATGAGGGTGGCTTTCCTCGGGAATGGTGAAGTTGTTAACGAGAAACGGAACAGAAAACAACTAGCGCAGCGGCTGGGGAATCCACTATCTCGAACCTAGGTGGTCTACCTTCTATGCCATACCTTCGAAAATGACGTCTCCTCCCTGCTGCTACAGACTTGTTGAAGCGGCGAAGGGCACCCAACTTCCTTTTCACTTAATGGGTAGCCAATGCCACCAAGAAAACCACCCCGGCAGGACCGGCCCTGTCCAGTTGATAAAACAAACAGCCCCATAACTCCATTGCCGGGAAAAAACTTGGTACTACCCGTCGCGGTATAAAAACGGGGTAACCACGTCACCTGTTCCGTGGAACCCATAGAGATCACATACGGGGGGTTCGGATAAGCATGAATTACGTGTGAGTTCTCCGACGCGGCATGCCCTCGAATGGTAGTTCTTCGGTGCGCATAGCATTGCACAGGGGATTGTCACCTAACCCTTTGTAGTGTTCCAAATTTTATCTCTCCATAACTTATAGCTCTCCTTTTTGTGTGCATCTAAGTACATGTCGCGTGTAGACAAGAACACCAGAAAGTTAGCAGATACCTGAGACTAAATCAATGCTGATGCGAATCTTTTCCCTCATGCCCTCGAATTCGGGCGAGCTGCAACAGTAGAAGACGTAAAAAATACATAACCCACGTTTTCTTCTAACTGCAACAATTGCTGAGGGGTTTCGAGGGGGCGTTGGAGCACTAAGTCTCGCCATCATAGTGGCAAAACTACCCGCACCCCCCCATACTGAATAGTCTGACACTTCTACAGTTCTCACAGTATTTCCATTGGATTGTTTTCATAAACTCCTACTTGTGAAAAACATCTAAGGGGGACCGGTGGGATGCTGGACACCTCTCTGCCGCCCGGGGCACATGCACGCGGAGAATATAGGTCGTTCATTCCCTCTCTATAGCATCCTCGCTCTCAGTTCTCTCTCCTTCACTTTTCCTCCCTTCCCCCTGGTCACGAGTACTCCAGCTAGAGTAGCGCTCATCAGACTTAATCGCGTGCCTTCAGTCTGCTATCTGTCTCCCTTCTGTCTGTTGGCAGTGGTACGTCTCCGACCTTCCATCTCTCTTTCTCCTCTCTCTCTCTCTCTCTCTCTCTCTCTCTCTCAAAAGGAAGGCGTTCAAGCGCGTGCGCGCGCGTGTGTGCGCGTGTGCGTGCAATAAGAGAGGAGTTCGTAGGAGCTGGTTGTGGAAGACAAGACAGGTTTGGCATGAAGTTGGAACGAAGGCCGTTGTGAGACATTAAAGACTGATTCTGTGCAGGAATTTGTCTAAGACGTAAATGACATGAGGCCTGCCAGACAGTTTGTGGACATGGGGTAAAACTTGCCTTTCAGCCACACTAAGGGCTATGTAGAGCCCGACCCGGAGTAATGGCCGATGTCCAACTGGATGGGGACTCAAGTCACCTATACGATATATCACAACGGGAATTTTACTGCATCTCTTGACATGGCTTGCAGGGGACCTCAAGAGCTGCTATCCTGGCAAGTGATGGTAGACAAGTAGTTGTGGGAAACGAAGGCAGTCTTTTCTCTTGCAGTCATAAACATACGTAGAAGATGGTTAAATTAGGTAAATGGATGCAGTGTTGTGTTACGGAATAAATACCGAGTGCTGTTGACTTATACTTCATCCACAGCATGTCAGCACGGGCGGGTTAGTTTTTGAAGACAACACCGCTGATGTTCTTGAATTTGTGGACCAATAAAACTACCACGAATGCATACTTGTATGAAATACGCAGACAATCGACAAATGCAGAATGGATGCATATTGTGAAGAAACCGGATGTAGTGGATAAATGTGCAAGGCAAGATTGAGGCGGACGGAGTGGTACAAAGGCAGTTGTACAAAAGAGCAGTTGACAGCCAGGAGGCCGGATGTCTTCCTAGCACACATTTAGCAGAAGACAAACTTTCCTTGGCACCTGCAACGACAGGAAAGCCCAGTATCTGGTGTGCTTTCTCCTTTAGTCGAGCATTGCCGTTCAGGAACTTCCATTGATGAGAAAGAAGTCAAGGTTGAGGTGTTTTTACTTGGCATCACTCAGCACTTTATGTGGGTATTCGTGCTGAACACAATCCACTTCGGGTAGGTCATGTTCGCCTCCAGACTTTTTTGCGTCCATGCTAGACTCCTAAATCCGTGAGATTCAAACAGAAGCGTTATTAATAGTGCAGTGCGCTGTTATGCACGCGCCTACTTTGGGAGGGAGAAGGGCGGACCTTTTGTAGGTATGCAAATTGCACGGTGGAGAGACTCACCTGCTCTCCCTTCTCAACAGTGGAGAGCGCTTTCATTGCTGTGTTTGTTTGTCGACTATGAAAAGAGGATACGGGAATGAAATATCTCCCCGGGGGGTGGAGGGGTTAGGGGTATCGGGAGGAAGAGAGGGGTGCGGAAGGTAGGGGCCTGGGCATTTGAAACTTACACACGCCCTGCTAACCTTTGAGAACGCAACCAAATCAGGCAGCTAGCTTGCAGGAAAACCGGGTTGTCCACACATCTTTTCACTCTGCTGCAGGGTCGGCATGAGCTCGGTGACGCAGAAATTAGGAGGGGGTACACGTCGGGGGGGGGGGGGGGGGGGGGTACAAGAAGATGGGAGGCATCGGGAGAGTTTTGAGGGAGTAGTTTATCGGGGTGCAGAAATGGGACTTGAAAGCTTGGAAAGGGGATTGGGGTGGGGTGGGGGCCAAGTTGACACGCTTAGACAGAGGGAGCCGAGGAGATGGGGTCGGAAGAGGGGGGGGGGGGGGGGGATGAGGTACACATGATCATAAGACATACGTAGATACGCAGAAAGGGAAATAAAAAGCGAAGATGGCTACCCTGGAGAAGAAGGGGAGTGGGGATGGGGACGAGGGATGAGGGATGAGGGAGGTGTCTTGATCAAGGGAAGATAAGAATGCGTCAGGGCGATAGGGAGACAGCACTAAGACAGTCAGGTGGTGTAAAGAATGGGCAAAAACAAAAGAAAGGACTAGAAGTGTGAAAGAATTGGATAGGAGGTAGGCTGAGATTAGTGGATATGTCAGAGAGTGTGAGCCTACGCAGAGAGAGAGAGGGGGGGGGGTTGGGGGAGCCGTAAGGTAGGTGGGTGGAGGAGGAAGGGGTGTAGAGTGTAAATGGCATCCAGACGCCTGACTCAGATGATGAAGGTGGGTAGGGTGTCACACACGTACACGCTTACGGGGGAATGAGGCCAGTTGCTCTACATTTATTAATTCTCCTACTTGCTAACAATGCCTTTACTGATTTTGTCACCGAATTAATGTGAGGATACGGTAATGCAATGTTTGTTTTGAGTTTTATGTCCTTTAAAGCGTCAAACTGCTATGACTTGATGGATGTTTTTGAAATCCTCTTGCATTCAAGCAGTGGTGGGTTGGTCTCTCCTACCTGCTTGATCCTAACTGTTCACACATCTCCGGAAAAAGAAATACTGGGGAAAGGATGTGATAGTTTTGACAAAATCCTGACAAGTATGTGGGTTTTTTTGTGGACGGCAATAGCGGACGCACTGGCCGAGACTATCGTAGGGCCAGAGGCTTAGACTGCACGCAGGCGAGCTCTGTAGGCAAGCTGGATGACGGATCGACATGCCAGGTCCTCGTCCTACATTCTCTCGCATGTGATTTATCAAGTGTTCGGAGACGACTTCACCTTTCTCATCCCAAGGCTGAACAGGACAGGGCTGGAGCGGAAGTTTTGTTTGGACTTCCACATAAGTGAAACAAGATATCTGACGCTCTCGTGACCGTCTTCACCTCTCAAATTGTCAGAAAGACACATCCCTAGCCAGTGGTGTTAGATGTCCATTACTCTACGCCAAGCAGAATAGCCAAAGGGAAAGGATGTTTCAACTTGAAGGTGCTGTCTTTTCTAGGACGCGAGTCGTCATCGAGAGCCATCATCCAAATAATGTTGGGGGGCGATACTTCTGCATCTGCTTATCTGGAGCTGAGTCTTTGTCAAAGAATGCTCTTACAATCATATAGTATTTGCAAGCTGAGCAAATGAGGTCACTATCTGAAAAGAAGCTTCACCTTGAAGAAACATAGATACGATCGATCATATCTGACCCATGATTTTAAACCAATGCGAAGTCTGTTGTCGATTGAACTTTTGATGTTGTCACCACTTCTGCTCAAAGCAGCTGTGCAAGATGTACTGAGCAAGTGGTGATGGGTCTCCCAGAGGCTGGGAATGGCAGACAGGCTCGAGTAGGCAGGCCAGTCATCCCTGAATCTCGCCCTCTCACCTCCTCGCTTGGTTGAGCCAACACTATGTGCACAATCTGCCAGGAAGGCGTATGGGGGGGCTTGTCAGTGCGTGGAGGACCTCGCCTAGGGTCACCTTGCTCTGCTTTTCTTAGCCTTGCTTAGCCGCGTACATCGTTGGGGAAAGCAACGGTTACATCTCGTACAGAAAGGTGCGTGACTGCTTTCTTTTAAGCAGACAAAGCGCTAGTAGCTTTTCCTTGAGCTGTTCACTCGGCCTTGGTATTAGCTGCAAGGCAAGCGGATCAGATATGAATGAAATCTCTCAGGAAAGGAACAGCCTAGGAGAATTTTCATCACATCTTTTGATTTCTTGCGTAAATCTTAGTCCTGATAACCTTTCCCGCTGTACTGGGTGCTGCAGACGATTAAAGTACGGCATTCCTGATGGGCAGCCATGTTTTCATTTGGAGAGTTTCATACACAGTGCAGCCCGCAGCGAACGATTGTTTGCTAAAGGTTTGGAATGAAATTCGTCACAAGTAGATTGCACGCACAGGGGCTGAGACGGGGCTTGACAATGAATAGATGAAAGTTGCTGGAATAGGTCTCTTCATTGTCAGCTTATCATCTGGTTGCGGTAACCTGGGGCGCTGCGCGGTTGAAGGTGGGTTACCAGTCCGCCAACAAACAGCGCCTTCCCTTTTGATCCCAGCGTGTCGGGAATGTTTGCCCAGGCCCCCGTGCCTTCATAACAACGGCCTGAACTGCTTCGGCTCTGCACCTGCTCCACCACTGCTCTAAACTGCAAGTCGGTGAAGAGCTGGGATGACGCGGCAAGTCAACATGGGTGTCCCTCAATGAGACCCTTACCCTTCCATTCCCACCCCCCCACCCCCACCCCCATCGCCGCTTCCCCCCTTTCTCTGTTGCGTCGCCGGAATCTGCCTGACAGGTGAGCAGGGCTGCCCAGTCAGGATGGCCTGGTGGAGTGTCTTGGGAATATCTGGAACTAGCCAGGCGGACTCTGAGGCTGCAGTCACTGGGCCAAAATTCTAGGCCGTGGAGCATAGAGACTGAGTGAAGGTTTCTACTGTGCAGTGATCATTTACGAGTCCGGACTATGACCGTATATCTGCCATTGGTTTGTGGTATGCTCAGTGAAGGAGACAATTTGTAGAATCTGCAGCTGTAAGCAATATGCGTCGATACGTATGGTTTGAAATGTATCTCAAAGGATTTGGATGCAAAGCAAATCGGAACTTCTTTCGTTGCTGAACGTCTAATCAAAAACTGACTCGGCCTCCTTTTCAAAAACTATTTTTTTAGATACGTGAAATGAGCCTTTTTGTCAAAGGTCTTCTAATAGACACACCGGAATTTCAATCCCAAGCCACCTGAATCAAAGAGCACTGAAAACTATCTTGGCTTACTAAATCCTAACCGTGGGACTGGCTCTTTCCCCCTCTGACAATCTTCCAGCCAATACATTTGTAAGCGGGGTCGTGCCGCATTGTAGGCATGGAACAAGCACACCTGTAGGTAGAACTGTTTGGAATAAACATAGTCGGACAGCGTGGTGCCAGTGGCTTGTTTGCGAGGCTAAATCAAAGCTAACATGTTGCCATAGTAACGTCCCACAGCTGTTGCCCCCTGCAACTCTAGTCTCCAAGTTCATCCGAGGGTTTCCAGGTAGAGTTCGTTATGACTGGCTGGTGACAGGTGTCACCTCGGCTCGACAGGGATGAGCGATTCATTCTTAGTGGCCTTGGCAGCCGTCCCCTGTGGTTCGGGGTAAGGATTGACCCACTGCGTCTCCCTACGCGATTCGTAAGAGGCGAATATCTACGGACGCCATGACTTGCTTTGCGTTTACTCTAAACTGTTCTAGTGATTTTCGTGGTTAATGGCCTTACATAGCATACAATGGCTGATAGGTTGTAAAACACCATCCATCCATCCATCCATCCATCCATCCATCCATCCATCCATCCATCCATCCATCCATCCATCCATCCATCCATCCATCCATCCATCCATCCATCCGTCCCATCCATCCATCCATCCGTCCCATCCATCCATCCATCCATCCATCCATCCATCCATCCATCCATCCATCCATCCATCCATCCATCCATCCATCCATCCATCCATCCATCCATCCATCCATCCATCCATCCGTCCCATCCATCCATCCATCCATCCATCCATCCGTCCCATCCATCCATCCATCCATCCATCCATCCATCCATCCATCCATCCATCCATCCATCCATCCATCCATCCATCCATCCATCCATCCATCCATCCATCCATCCATCCATCCATCCATCCGTCCCATCCATCCATCCATCCATCCATTCATCCATCCATCATTGGCAGCCGTGTCACGGCCTTTATTTACGAGTTCTGCTCCATTGATGGAAAATGTCAAGACACGATCATAGTTTGAGCCGGCTTCTCGTTGCGTCTACACCAGCTCGAGATCATTTCGAATGTTTGAAAACTCTCGTTTGAACTGTGCTAGAAAGAACTGCATTTCTTGAAGCCGGTATTGCTATGAATAGCGTGCATATAACGATTATGTAGGCTATGTAGGGATCTATCTCACACCCACTCTCAGGGTTTGAGATATGCATACATTCTCAAGTAAAAAAATCTAGATACTCACCTCAAAGGAGATGTGCCCTGGTAAATAGCGTGTGCAATTTATCGTTTGGTTGATTCATGACTGGGTTTAGCATGAGTTGCAGTTCGTGACACTGACAGACCTCTCGCCATTCATCTAACCCTACCCATCGCAGCCCTCAGCACGCACTCTTCCGCTCCTTTTTTCCCCCTGTTGGCCTCATCCTCTTCCGTAGTTTTGATAATCCAAACCTCCAATACAGACCCCTTGATCACTTCTGGCCAAAGTCTATGTGACTCCATGTATTAAATGGATCAGGCTTGATTTACGCTACTGCGAAAAACTAATCTTGTGGCTAGATCAGATGGTTGGTAAAACAGTTGGAAAGAACTGCTGGCCGCCACCCCCCCGACAAACAACCCCCCGACAAACAACCCCCCCCCCCCCCCCAATCATTTGCATGCAATGCGAAGTGCTGAGAATTAAGTGTTTGGAACAAATCTCTATATTTCCATCGTTTGGGTGGGTATTATTGTGGGTTTTCGGGCGGTCATTGGTAGAGAATTCTCCTTAAGCTTTTACTCCCATCCTCCCTTGGTTGCTATGTTCTCGCCTTCCCCTCCCCCTTTCACCTTCTCCAAATCACGCCTTCATCCGCTCCCCCGTCCCCTGAATTTGATAGCGATACAAAGTGTTTCTTTCCATCGCCGTTGTCAGACCGAAAAATATATTGGAACTATCTGCCTGCTGTCGCCGTGTTCCATGATGGAGAGCCAGGCACTAGCACTGTAGCAGTCACATCGTGGGGGAATGAGGAAGCAGGGGAAGAGTGTTAGGACAGTCAAGTCTCATGTGAAGGCATCTAGGTCTTGACGGAAACTAGCGGGTCGAGAATTTTTTGTGTGGTGCTGAGAGAATGATAGGTTTCGTGGCGGCTTTGAAGTTTGCCCATCACTCTGACGGTTGCGAGTTGAAAGTGAAGGCCTCCGGTGGAAAGGGATGGCTGAGAAGAACACGTCTCATCACGGACAGTTCTGTTTTCACTTGCCTTTGTAAAACACTTGCACAAGCGCAAACTCTCCTTTTTACTGGCATTCATGCACGCAGAGGCACACACGCGTACACATTCACGGACGCGCATACACATGCACATAATATGCACACACACACGCGCGCGCGCGCGCATATAAACAGGCACGCGCTTGCTCACATGCACGCAAGTACACGCAACGCACAGACACTCGCCATGCAAAGACAAGCGTTGTTATAATTACACACATAAATGCACATGTGCATATTTCTCCCATACACACGCCTACCCGCAGTCCTACCGAGCTGTCGTACTCCGTTTCAAAAAAAGGTCTGAGGATTGGGTTATCCGATTCAGCGTGTAGAAGCAGAAAACCCACCAGACCAGAGAGAAAGGGAGAAGGGAACTAACCGAAAAAGTTTGAGATGAATCCTTCATTCAAGCATCGGATTTCAAAGACAAAAGCAATGCCGCTGTACTAGGTCGCCAAGAAACGTGTACGCCGTCAATAAGGAGGAGCCTGGATTACCCAAAGTTGGCGCCCTGCAACGGTGCAGAGGTTGAGGGGTTGCCTGATGGATTTGCGGCGTGCTACGGATCAGTGCGACTGCGCGTCACTCCAAACCCTCGAAACTCCATCTGCTGAATGGCGGGGATTAGCGGGGTCGCCCGGAATGAACGTCAAGGCCTGAAGAGCGGCTCTTGACCCCTCCCTGACCCAAGAGAGAGGAGGAAAAAGCGAGTGGCCTGATCAAATGGAGGGAAGATGGCTGGATGACGATTTTGGACCTGTAAGTCTGTGTGCGCTGTTACAGGCCATTGCATGCCCAAAGCATAGATGCCTCAAGTAAGAGCAAATCCGGACTTCATCTCCGTAGTCATCGTTTATGAACTGCATAGGGAGACGCGGTGGCTCTGTTCTTGCCTCCGAGCCAGACGAGGAGTAGATAGAGGTATGGATTACTAAGAAGGGGAGGAAGTCGAGGTAAAGAAAGTGAAAATCAAATTGATTGTAGAAGCGAGGGGTTTGGTGCTGGCAGTGGTAGTGATGGTGCTGGCAATGGTAGTGATGGTGGTGACAGTGGTAGTGATGGTGGTGGCAGTGGTAGTGATGGTGGTGGCAGTGGTAGTGATGGTGGTGGCAGTGGTAGTGATGGTGGTGGCAGTGGTAGTGATGGTGGTGGCAGTGGTAGTGATGGTGGTGGCAGTGGTAGTGATGGTGGTGACAGTTGTGGGGGAAGGGGAAGAGGAGGTGTAGCAGCAGCACGATTTGAATGAAACGAAGATGAACTTGCGCGTGCACACACACACGCACACACACACACACACACACACACACACACACGTGCGCGCGTGCGCGCGCGCGCTTACTAACAAAGCATTAAAAACGTTTACCTCTTAGGCATCCTCTTGTACCATTGATTTCTAAATCTTCCTCCTATTTTTGTTGAAAATCCACCAAAAACAAACACCTGCATCGGGTCGCTTTTCTCGACCTATTTTTTGCCTGGCGAATAGTTATCCTGGTGTCTTATTACGGCCGTGCTGGTTTATGATTTATGGCAGTTCTTGAAAGCCCTCGAAAGAAGCCTTCAACTAGAGGAAGGTGGAGGCGTTTGGCGTCAAGGGGGTCCTTTGACTGGTCGGGTTCAGGTCAAGTTTGGAACCTCCCTTGTCTATATGTAGTAGTGCAGTTTCACTATTCCGCAGTCTGTAGGCCTGCAAAAAACCCATCGCAGCTGAGCTGCTTGAACAACCTTGCACGGCGTTCTTTTCATCGAGGGAATTTAGCCTTTGAGGAGATATATCTTTGCACCTTGGATTATGTGGCATGCTTTTATGTGCTTTCTTAGCAAACAAATCGACTTCGCCCACACTCTGGCAATAGTTGCTCCATTTTTGGGGGGTTGAAAATGAATATGCCGATATGAATTTGACAGAAATGAAACCATTCGTGTTTTCCTTGCACGATTTACCCGACGAGTCTTTCGTGCGCATGATCCGTCTTGTAGAGACCTCAAATTGAAAAATTGTTTGCCCCCCTAAAATCATTTTTTGCTTTACAAAGTTTCTTTTTTATGTTAGCAATCACTATTCTTTCCTGAGGCGTTATTTGTCCGTTTGCAACGCATGTGCTTTTGCCGCTGAAAGACGCATTTCACCCTTGATCTATTTTCAGACACGTAAATGTTTACCGTCAGGAGCGACTGCTTGCACTTGAGAGGCCATATCTGAACCGATAACCCTGCTTGGCTGCACTTGCTCAACCTCAAAATTTAAAAAAAAATTGACTCTACTGAAAAAAGGGAAAAGCGTAACAGCCTATTAGGGGCGTCTTCAGGGAATTTGAGTTGCCAAATATCAGTGGGCAGGACAAATTTTGAATGGACTGTCGCAACCGGAGCCACAGTATAATTAGCAAAGTATAGGCAAGATTGTTAATGGCATTTAAACGGAGGAATTACGATGTGTAGTTAGACTAGTAAGAGCTATGCGAATTCATCTTGGAAAGTTATAGTAAGAAATAAAAACAACTTTTTTCAGAGTAGTCGTTACGAAGTCCACACGTCAGTGATAATAGCCTTGGCGACATGAATATGTATGCGTGTATTTGCATCCGTACCCCCATATGCACCTGTTTTTTTTCCGACTAGTCGACTCCACAGCCCCAATAGGAAGACATTAGGGCTTCTCTGATGGTCTTAGTCGCCCTCGCATAGTCCTGTCAGGGGAAAACTAAAACAAGTTTATCTGTTCGACCATCTTGCACCTGCGTACATCACAGCATGAACTAGATGGGGAGAAGTAGGGGGTCATTGTATAGGCATGGGGAATATGGTGGGATGAAGGGGGAGGCAGGGAAGAGTGATAGGTAGGGGAAAGTGATAGGAAGTGAGACCACATCTCTCTTTGGCGATGATTTTGCGCATGTTCTGTTGCTTGAAAGATACATACACGGCATGTGCATTTCAACTAGGATGCGCTCTTGGTCCGTCGACCCCCAAAACGCCTCTGGTTATCTGCCTCGTCATGCAATGTTTATGTAGCTGGCAGCTGTAACAGCCAAGTAGCTTGCGATCAGAGGCGCAGCGGCACAGATGATACACAATTGCACTTCAATGTGTTTACTCTTTCTCGACAGGATACATAGGACACTTGAACGTCTTCCTCTCCCCCTGTGGGTTCGGGGTAAGAATAGACACACCGCGTCTCCTTACGCGATTCGTAAGAGGCGAATGACTAGGGACGCCGTGACTTGATTAGAGTTTACTCCAAAACTGTTCTAAAGATATTCGTGCTTAGTGGCCTTACATAGCCTACAAGGCTGATAGGCCGTAAAACTGGCAATCTATCTATCTTGAACGTCTTCCCCCAATGTTTAATGTTCTTCATCACAACTTCCTCTTTCTTGGTCTCTTTTCGCTGTAACGACTTTTGCATTTGAATCCACATTTCCTGCTGACGTTATTCCAACTTTTCGTACAGTATTCATAGTGAAATGACACCAGGAGGGCTCAACTGATTTCTCTGGTCCCCCTCTAATCTTGCTTCTTTTGATTAAGCGCCTTATATGTCTTCTTTTTCTGCTCCTCGTGCCTCATTAACTCTCCTGCGCCCTGTGGGTTGGGAGTCAGAATAGACCCACCGCGTCTCCCTACGCGATTCGTAAGAGGCGAATAACTAGGGATATCATTACTTGATTTGCGCTCACTCTAAACTAGTCTTGTGATTTAATGGCCTTACATAGCCTACAAAGGCTGATAGGCCGTAAAACTCCCCCCATCCCTCCCTCGCTCCCTCCCTCCCTCGCTTCCTCCCTCCCTCGCTTCCTCCCTCCCTCCACCCATCCACCACTCTCCTTGTTTCTACTTCTCATGCTTTAGTTAGCCTGCCTCAACTGCTCTGCTCCTGCTGCGTTCATTTATTTTGCTGCTGCTGCTGCTTCTCCTGCTGCTGCTGCTGCTACTACTCATTCTGCTGATCCCACTGCTTCAACTTCGACCTATGAGGCTTACTCCTACACACACTGTGAAATGGAGACTCTATTTAGTCAAGTACTTGAGGGAGTTGCTGTTAGTCCGGCAGTTACCTGTGGATGTGTGGTCAATGCCACGTGCCTTCCAGCAGGTGTGACTCACGCTGCAGTCAGTGGCTTTGAGCCGGGGTGTAGCGTGGAAAATAGTAACCCGTGGAAAACAGTAACCGGAAGTCATCGCAGAGTTGTCTGCGAGGGACGTGCTGAGAATTCCACTTTAAAAAGAGACGGCACCCGCCACTCCGCCTGACTGACTTGGCACGCCCGGGGAGTTATGCTAAGATCCGGCCGCGTAAATATATCTGCGTTTTGTGACAAACTTCTTTCTCGGCGGTACTGTACTCCATGCACATTAACGGTGCGCGTGATTCGGGTGTAATCTTAAGCTAAACGACGTTTATTGGCGCTGCTGAAATGGTCGAAGTCGGAAACATTCGGAACGTCGTTTAGCTTAAGATTACACCCGAATCACGCGCACCGTTAAGGTGCATGGAGTACAGTACCGCCGAGCAAGACGTTTGTCACAAAACGCAGATATATTTACGCGGCCGGATCTTAGCATAACTCCCCGGGCGTGCCAAGTCAGTCAACGGTCGCGTTTTATAAAACCAGACTACAAACAGACTACAGGGAGGTGACTCCCATATTATTTCCGGCAGGGGAGACGGCTTTACACGGGGAAAAACCTTTTTTGAACGCTACATCATGTGTTAAACTACACAAATGCACCAAAACCTCGTAAAGCAACTAATGCGTCGTTTGTCGGAATATATTCCATGCGAAGAACAGGTGCAGGAGCGGTAAATTGCATAAAGCACGTCCCTCGCAGATAACTCTGCGATGACTTCCGGTTACTGTTTTCCACGGGTTACTATTTTCCACGCTACACGGGGTCTTGGCGGAAATGATTGGCATGACGGATGTGATGCTGGGCGACCTTGGGCAGGACAATGCAGGAAGACATCCCAACTGGCATCGCCTTCAGCGTGTCGTCCCGTCCATAGCTCCAGCCGCTCTGATGATCTGACCTTGGGGCAAATTGGGCGCTGTGGTGGCACGGGCTTTTATCGACGACCCCGCTGTCTTCCTCGCGTTTGAAGCATGTATGATGGCCTTTGAGTGGATGGCTACATTTGTGGAGTGCGTTTGCTTCTCTCTGGCTGTAGGATTGGTCAGCTTTCAAGCGCCTCTTCCTCTGACATGGTATAAATGAGAATGGTTCTTGACGAAGGAAAGTTCATTCGAAGGGGGGGGGGGGGGAGTCATGGGATTAGGTGGAAGCATTGAGAAGATCAGTGTGATGCAGAATATGTCTTTAATTGATCTGCATCAGGCGGAGATTGATTTCACGGACCCTTGCTGCGCTGATGATGAATTGTAATTCATCATGGAGATCTTTTGGACTGCAGTCCCATCAAATGCATCCTGCTTAACCTCCATTGCGCAGATGATCGATCCTATAATACACTGTACACTTCACTCGAAACAACCAAAACGCCCGACGAACCTCCACACAATGCACAAGCTCCAGCTTTAACTCTTCAGCTTTCGAAATGCCCATAGGCACCCGATTTACACAGTTTCTTTTTATGATGTTTATTCAACGTTCTATGACATTTTAGAAGGTTAACTTTGCTACTTTGGTACCTTTAGGGTTGAATGAGCTTCTTGAAGGCTCGGTGTGTGTGTGCTGAGACCCAGAGATGCAGCTGGCTGCTTGCATTTCGCACCTCTGTAGTTCCTTCACAGGCGGCAGCCATAACAGGCAGGCGGGGGCGTGGCAATGGGTTTAGCGATTTGATGGCCTCTCATTAGCCACTTGCTGCCTAAAAACTTCTCTTCCTGTTTATTCCAAGCTCTGGGACTCCTGGTACTTTATGGCTATCGCAGACTCTGGCTGGTCGTGCTGAATTTTTTTCTCCCGAAAAGTCTGCGAAGAGTTGTTCGAGTCTAAGTAGTAGAGGAAGTGAAGGGCTTAGGGGAGTGCGCGCGCGTGTGTGTGTATGTGTGTGTGTGTGTGTGTGTGTGTGTGTGTGTGTGTGTGTGTGTGTGTGTGAGTGAGAGAGAGAGAGAGAGAGAGAGAGAGAGAGAGAGAGAGAGAGAGAGAGAATGGGTGATTGGGGGGGGGGGGGGCGCGAAGCTAGGGTCAAAGAGTTAATTGCGCAGGGTAAAGGAAAGGGCAGGAAGGTTAAATGGCCGTTTGGAAAGTAAGGCGATAATTCTTTCCATAGAAGTGTTTGGAAAGCTCTCACGGAGGATTATTTAAGTCTGAAACACAGAGGGCGGAGAGATAGATTACTTGGGGAGACAACTTAGCTGACAAAGACGTTTCCAGACGCCTCACCCGTGACCTCTTGCCCTCTGTAACTCCATCCTCCTCACACACCTCCATAATGGGTAAGGGATTCGAGTATACCCTTCCCGCTAAATGACGAACGTTTGGTTATTCACAGCTCGCGGGGAGGGGGGGGGGGGGGGGGGGTTGGTGGGTTGGTGGAATAATGGGAATGGGGAGGGGAAGTATTTTTACACGTAGAGAACTCACAGATAATTTATGTCTTCAGAACATTCAAGCTTGCTGAGGTGGTTTCTAGGGGGTGGGGTGTAGGAACAGTGATGACTCTGTCAGCCTTGGCGCACCACTGCTGACTTACCTGATATCAAGTCAGGTGCCCTCGTGCCAAATGATTATCCTCCACTACGTCGACCATGCAAGGCATGAAAGCAAGCTGTTTTCCGTCAGAGTCTGGCTCGGATAATTTTGTAAGGAAAGACGCGGATGAAGTTCTGCGCAGTAACAATTTTGCATTGCAACAATCCCAGCTTCTGATCTGCGCATGCGTCTTGGTTTACTTCTTTTCACCTTGTTGCAGGAGGATACAGCGGCTACAAACGCAATTAACGAGTGCTTCTGGTGGAGACTACCACTATGAACTTTTAATGAAGTTGTGGGAAGATATGAGTTTTCTGCTCTGCGACTCGTACTGCATTATGCGTTGGCTTCACTTCAAAGGCATTACGTCTGATATGTGGTTTTGGTCAGAAGTGTATCTTTTGAAGCGATAACTGTGGACTGAAGTGAATGGGCAGGGTCTTCAGACTTACTTGACTCTAAGTGCCTAAGCTATGTCAGTGCATTGTGTCAAACCTGATTGAAAGCTATCTCAGTTGCAAGAGATGGAACATGTGAATGCCATCTGTCAGAAGAACTCCTCGTGCACTGAGCTGTGAGTTGAGTAGACATGACCTGTGAACCGCCCTTCCACAAAAGCTGCCACGGACCTAAGGACAGGGTAGCAGACGGATCATGCCCTGTGTAGATGTAATCCATCACAGCCCAAGGCAGTTCTCCATCAAAGGAAGAGTAAACCAGATCCACGTGCAGTGATGGTTTCGCGCTTTGGTCAGACCAATCCCTGGCATGACTGTTCGCCTCATGGAGGCGCGGCCTGCAGACGCCAGTGGCCCGTGATGAAGACATAGCAAGCTGAAGACGCAGCAAGCTGAAGACGCAGCAAGCTGAAGACGCAGCAAGCTGAAGACGCAGCAGGTTCAAGACGTGCCAGGACTCACGGCTTGTCCGGGCCGAAGGATGGGCGTTGTGCAAATAAGCGAAAGATGTAGAGTGCAGGAGACGGAGCGAGTGGTCACAGGCCGTCACTGTGGAACTATGCGGTGTGCAGGACTAAGCCCATGCACCACATGGTCTTCATGCCATTACCTTTGCATCAGGACATTAGTCATTGTCCGTTTGGTAATTGCTATCGCCTGGAGTTTGCTAGTTTGAGAGCTGATTTTGTGATATCTCTTATTTGTGCTCGCTTTAATTCCTAAATCAGTGTTGTGTGTGTGGTTTGTGTTTATTAAAAAGACTATCAGAAATGAAGAACATATATCGTTGGATTGATTTTCGAACCGTGCGCAAGACAGTCATTGAGAAAAGAGTGATTGAAAAACCGATGCAGAGCGGCAGTCATGCTTTATTTGATCCTTCCAAGCAGTTTGCATTTACTTTCTTTTGCACTTTTATGGACAAGACATCGTTTGTTGGAGAACCAGTCATTCACGCTTTCTTCATCGCAAAGATTTGTCTCTGCCTCTCTATCCCAGTTTCGTAGCCCCCTGTGGGTTTGGGGTAAGAATTGACCGACCGCGTCTCACTACTCGATTCGTAAGAGGCGAATAACTAGAAACACCGTTACTTGATTTGCGTTAACTCCAAACTGTTCTAGTGATCATCGTGCTTGATGGCCTTACATAGCCTACAAAGGCTGATAGGCCGTAAAACACTATCCATCCATCCATCCATCCCAGTTTCGTAGCACTCTCTAAATCCTTGCAGTGACAGCACAGTGCTGGAAGCAGCCTTCTGTCGCATGCCCAGAATCTCTCGCCACGCAGTTCCTCAGTTGGTTCTTGGGCCTGCGCCATCTTGGCAGGATCCCGGTAGGAAGTACTTGCCCCCGGAGTGTCTTCCTCTCTACCTGCCCGACCCGGTGTCTGGCTGGCTGCCTGCCTTCGCCGTGCCTCTGTGGCTGTCTGTGGCTGTACAGGCAGGCTTGGTGCCGATAAAGGCAATGCGGAAGGAGAGGATGCCCTGGCCTGGCTGCTGGCTGTTGGGTGCAAGGCTTGTCTGCACCTTGCCTGCCTCCAAAGCAATGCTGCTTACACAGCATGCCTCTCTGCCTGCATTGACTGACTGACTGCGTCTCTCTCTCCAAGTCAGCAGCATACTTTTCTCTCGTTCTTACCATCTTTACTTTCTGTGCTCTTGTCTGTTCTGACTTTCCTCATGGTTTGGTCCATCCTCGTGTTTTTTCTCTCCCTGGGGTCCCTTAAGTAGAGTTGTCTTCTTTTGTAGTTGTCTTCTCTCTCCCTCCCCCCCCCCTATTTTTAACATGTCTCCTCATTTCTAACTCATATTTTTGCCCTTTTCTACAGTACTGTTTGTGTAAATGCTTCCATATGTACTGTCATCTTTTTCTACACAGCTTCCTGTCATACTTTGCTCTTGCTACCTTCATCGAGTCCGCCCCGGATTTTTGCTTTGTCTACGCCCTAGGGATGACGTGTTGGTGTCAAGATCCTGGGAATGCTGACTCAGCCGTGTTGCGTCTCCACCTCTTCCCTGCCACTCCTCTTCTTTTCTTCCCCGTTTCTCTTGTCTTCCGCCGGTGTCTGATTTCCTTCCCCCTCTTCTTATTCCCATACCCACCCAGCCCCCAACCCCTTTTCCCGCCCCCTCTTCCTCTCGTCTCTTCACAGTTTGCTGAAGTCTTGGCTATCCTCCTTGCTGTGTTGACAATACCAGGTTCAGCGTAGAAGCTGTTCCCTGGCTTCTGCTTCAAGGCCAGTTGACGTAGCACTTCTTAGCGTGTCTGAGACAGGTATGCACTCGGAGTACTGGTGTTTGGGTTGGTGTGCATCTCTTGGGCAGGGTTCCACTTGATCTCGCGTTGTCGTGTCATCAGTGCAAGAATTCTGCGATGGCTATCGAAGTGGATCGTTTGATATGTTTTCTATAAGAAAAGAATAGTTTGTAATAGTTGACTTCTCGTCCTTTTTCAAAAGCAAATTCTGGGTTGACGTGTCTTTAAGTTGTAGGTTTTGCACTAAATGATTATTCTGTATACAAATCGAGTCAATACAACTTGTCTCTGTTGCTGACTCTCATCAAGACTCCCTTATTCCCTTTCTCCCTCCCTCCCATCCGCCTGTGGGTTGGGGGTTAAAAGAGTAGACCGACCGTGTCTCCCTACACGATTCGTAAGAGGCGAATAAATAGGGACATTATGACTGGAATTGCGCTTACTTGGAACTATTCCAGTGATGTTAATGCTTAATGGCCTTACATAGCCTACAAACGCTGATTCTTCCATCCATCCATCCCTCCCACTCCTCCTCCCCCCCCCCCTCTCTCTCTCTCTCTCTCTCTCTCTCTCTCTCTCTCTCTCTCTCTCTCTCTCAATTTTCTCTCTTTGGGTCGATGCCACAGTCCAGCAAACATAATCATCGAACCTCTTCGGGGCTTGTCTATACATGCCATACAGAATATCTCATGGTCGCCCGTCAGTCTGTCTGAGGATGGCTCGTTTGGGGAATGTCGAGTTCTGGTCGGCAGTTCCTTTGCAGATCGTTGGACCAGGGCAAAGACGGAACTATGCAGAGACAAATGTTTCTCGAGTCTCTAGCCATGGAGACCGCATTGGAAACTGTAGGCACCTGGCCCTGGAATCTCTCGTTCTACTTGCCACGGTATTGTGATCATCCACACTGCCGTGTTTGCAGCGCAAACAGATGCACACGAATGCAGCCATGGAGTGGATCGGGAAGGACCGTTTTTGTTGAGACAAGATTTTCAGTATGAGACGGTCGATATATCAGATTCTATATTTGGTTTGCTTGCATGGCCTTCAGGTGTGCATGTGTGTGTGTGTGTGTGTGTGTGTGTGTGTGTGTGTGTGTGCGCGCGCGCGCATGTGTGTGTGTGCGTGCGTGCGTGTGTGTGTGTGTGTGTGTGTGGAGTGGGATTTGTATATGAATGTGTGTACTTTTAAAGTTATTCTCGAACTAATTTGTAATGGGCCGGTGGCCTAAACACTTAACTAAAATTAGTCGTTCGTATGTACTTGTATCTGTGTGTGTTTGCATTTAGCGCGAGTGCATGGCAACTGAAAGCATGCGTATTTTTGTGAATATTTTCCCATAACTTGTATGTTACGGCCTGTTGACATGCTCCAGTAACCGATGCCGCTCACCTGACACCGTTAATTCCACCCACATCGACTGGGTGCTGTAGCATCGATCACCCCATGTGCTCGATTGCCTGTGTTTTCCTCACTCTAGTGCGGCCCAACCAGTCTCGTGTGCCGCTATTGATCGTGACGTGTGACGAAATAGCTTTTTCATTGATGGCCTCTCACAGCCGTCGGTGCTGGTGTGCTGTTTCTGTCGAGAAGGATGCTGAGCGCTGGTTGGTGTAGGTGTCTATAGCATAATGACTTAGAAATAGTCAGGGAGAGGACATTCCGCTTTGCGTCGATTTCCTCCTCAACTTCAGTTTGCTGAGCTCAACAGCTGATTTTCCCCGCACACACCTTGAAAATGCCATGACATTCCTCTTTGTAGTTAACTGATGAATAAAAGTGTTGGTTGGAGCGATATATCCTTATTGCGCGAACTTGATTGTAGCCACGAAAAGATTGTCTGCAGGTCGACGAACGTGAGCATGATTTTCCCAGCAAACCTACCAACGCTATCTTTACCGCAAGGGGTCATTACTTTGTGCAAGTGGCCTTTCTTTAGGATACTTGCCTGGTTGCACAAAAATAGTCATATTACGGCCGCATGGATGGGCATTCAGGCACAACGCCCGTGCATGCTGTGCTGTACAGGAAAAGGACCACAACCAGCTCTGTTTGCACGCTCAGACCCGTGACGAAACCCTTGCCCAGGGATTGACATGCGCCCATGCTGTGGAGAGCAGCTTGTGGATTCGGTGTTCAAAGCTGCAGTGGTCCTTGAGTCGCATCACAGTAAAGGCAAAGCACTCACTCGCATTGCCTCTCCCCAGCCAAGAGTATAGCCGAGTATATGTGAGGGCAGTGGTGGAACACTGTAGAGAGACCAACGCTTGAATGCGGCCGTGAGCCAGAATCGGGATGGGATTTTTTTTCCAAGAAAGTGGAGGCGACGCCGGTACATACCTTTCTATGCGTCTTACCAATCTGTTACTTTACTCTGCTTTCCAGAGATTGAATGAACAAGAGGCCCATATATCAGGGGATGAACCGCAAAGTGGTTTGAGACTTGGATACGAGTGACAAGTCGTGGTGTCAAATGGACTCCTGTACCTGTGAAGTAGCGAGTTTTCACGATGTAGGTGGCTAGCCACCAGCCCGTGAGGCGCAGCACCTGTCGCCCAGGAAGTGAAGAGAGGAATGGTGGAGGAAGTTATTAAAACGGTGTTTCGCTCGTCCAGGTGAACGTTACGGGCGTGACCGAGTGACGCGGTACAAGGCACAGAGGCGTGACTGGACTGCTTGAATCATCATGGCGGCTGTCACGGTGAACGCTGGTCTGGAGAAAAACGCGTAGGCTGGCGTGAAAGGGAGGCCGTGTTTTCGGGGGGTCTAGTCAGTGAACGCGCTCTATCTTGCAATTTTTCACATAGATAAGTACCACGACAACTTGCCATCTTTAGTGTTGCACTTTCTTTACAAATCTTCCACTATAAGCATTGTGTCGTGTCTGTTTCACTTCTGTAATCCCTTAAATTCTTTTTTAATTCCATACTCACTCAATCATCTTTCTCAATCTCATCTATATGATCTCTCCTCATATTTTACCTCCCTCTTATCTTTCTACTTTCTCTCGTTTTTCCCACAAAAACATAACAAATAAAATACTTATACTTTTAATCCTTCTTAACCCTCACCTCCCCAC
>JAWQFJ010015065.1:2500-10695 GCA_034096865.1 Theodoxus fluviatilis | reverse complement strand
AATTCGCCTTTGCTTAAAAAATACCGTTTTACAGTAAAAATTGTCCTCCCGCGCGGCCGCTTCAACTTCAGTATCCAAAAATGTACAAGACCACTCACATTTCATGAACTATCATCCATTTTTCTACAATTTACAGTGCAAAATACCAACCTAGGGGGTTTACGGAAAAGAACGTTATAGATGCTTTACAAACACTCAATCATATAGTTCTCCAATGGCACAGTTGGTAGAGCTTTGAACTCTTGGTCATGCGTGACCAGGTTAGATTCTGCGCTGAAACTTCTTTTTTTATCTCTTTTTTTCGAAAGGTTGTGGGTTCGAACACGACCTGGTTTTTTGTGTTTTTGTGTGTATGTGTGTTTTTCCCCCTCTTTTCTCGAGAGGTTGCGGGTTCGAACTCGATCTTATTTTAAAATATATGCCAAAACCTGGAGGTTCAGCGCCAGCGGTTTTTATTACTAGACACACTTTGGCGAAAATGTTTTTCTCGTAGCTTTCACGAATATACGTGTCCGTTTTTGATTTATGTCCCTTGAATTGATCAAGAGTGTATCGACAAAACACTTTCGAAAACATTGTCTACATGTGAATCCGGTTTGCTTTCTTTTCTTTCACAGTTTCCGTGCTGTTCGAAATGTATCCATTATATGTTAAATCAAGAGCAAAACTGCTGTGATGTCTGTATGGATAATTTCTTCATCTAACAGCAACTTATCCACCAACTCTCGCCTGAACGCTGCCATTGTTCTCTCGGACTTCCGCTTTGCCGATTGATGATAAGTCGTGGCCTAGAGGCCTTGCCTCTGCTCGCCTCGCCTTGCCTTGCCCCGGCTCGTTCGCGAGAAATTCTTCGCCAACTAGGAGACTAAACGACGCGTCCCTGGTCCTCCCAGTGCTAATGCCATAAAAGTATATCTTGTCATGGAGAGAGGAGTTCCACATTGTAATATCCAGCCCTTGTGGCCGCTGTTAAACAACCAGGCCGACTCATATATTCCTCTACAGTGTGACAAAGGAAGAAAAGACAACGACAGTATGTCCTCCAGCAGCAGCAGCAGCTACGCTGCCTTTCAAGGAAACCCGGCAGGAGTCGACTGCACAGCTACAATAGACGCAGGTCTACAGCTCCATTCCTGAAACAGTTCCAGGGAGGCGGCTCTATCCCAGAGTGTGGAGCACAGGGCAAGAAGTAGACAGTTACGTCCCTCTCGTCGCGCTGTCTTGGCAGGCTCGGGGTGTGAGGTACAATGAAAACATAGGCACTGCTGGATTCCCGAAGACAAAACACGGGCGATCTGTCTTTTACTTTTTTTGTTTTGTTTTTGCTTTGCATTATGGAAACTCTACGGGAAACTGATTACGCGGCTTTTTTGGCATAACCCTTATACATTTCTGCAGTTCGGCTTCTCGACAAACTGGTAACATTCAGTACTTGATGTGAAAGATGAAGCAATGGAATTTTTTTAGCCATTTGGTACAGTACGTTGTTTCGGTTTTTTCCAGACGAGCAAGGCTGGATGATAGCAACGTTGACAGTGATTGGACTCCAGGCTGTCATTTTTGCAACTCTTCTTGTCGTGTTCTGTAAGTCTTTGGACAGAGTGGTGTCATTTATGAATCAGATTCGAAGACACTTTTGTAATGTGATCGGATCAGTTTCATGGAGTGACAGAAAAGAAAATATACTGTAAATGCTCCTGGGTTGCATAGCTTAAAAGTGCAGAGAATTGAAAGAACGTGACAACAAGCTGTACGGGTGAAGGTCAAGTCAGCTTTGACACACTTAGGATATTTTTGCCGGAATATACATTGACCCTCACAACATTACCTGGCTGTAAAAGTAAACAAATCACTGAAAGCCTCATTGCTAAAACGCACAACTACAGTTGGGTCAGTGTGCATGCGCCTGCGGAAGTGTGAGTAGGAGATCCATTTCGACCTATTCCTTATTCTTGTCATATTTCATTGTCAGTACTGGCAATTCGAACAGCATCTTCTGATCCGTACCACATATGCACTATGCTTTTGCGCAGGTTGCAGACGGACAAACAAACAGCGAAGAAGACCGAGTGGCAGCCTCTTTTGTGTAGGAACAGCCAGAGCTCAAGAAGTAAGTACCGCAACAGATCTGCAGGTCTTCCAAACAGACGAGTTTTTGACTGTGACGAGTCCACCGTGAGATCAGTGCTCTCTCTATTTGCTTTCAAAGTCCCTCAGACATAGCGGCTTGGCTTACATCAACACAAAATACTGAGGGTTTTTTGTGTGCAAATTTGCGCATAGAATACATTCTTTTAACTGTTGCCATGTAAACGTTTTCCATTGGTACATAGTAACGTAGTGGCAAACCAATAGTCTTGTATCGAACATCGCTTGACTTACCATCCCTCGTGTATCCTTCGATGGCTTTGGGACATGAACTTAATACAGGAATATGAAATTATGAGGGTTATTTGGAGAACTAAAAACGGGGTGGATGGGGGGGGGGGGCGTGGAGAAGGGGTGGAGGGGGGGTGGAGGGTGGTGGAGAGAGGGTGGAGGGGGGTTAAGGGGGGTGGAGGGGTGGTGGAGGGGGGCGTAGGAGAGAGGGGTTGGGAGGGGGTGCTGGTGGGTGAAGTTGGACTGAGTAATCAACTAACCAGGGTCGTGACAACACGTCCGACGTTGTATTATCTCGTGAAATCTTGCAGCCGTTTAGTGCAACCCTTCACTCTCTCAGGTGGAGAGTCATTTAATCAACTTAATTTGTGTAACATGCCAAAGCCAACGATAGACACGACGCCTTGAAGATCTTCTACCAAACTTGACATCAGTCACGCCCATGACTTAAGCGTTGTTCACCATAAAACAGGTCAGCAAGACACTTTCAAATGCTGCTTAAGTTGTCTGGTTATTCGTTCACTTCTTTTAAGCAATCATCCACCCATGAAATATGTTTTTTCAGACGCACGGGAATAGATCAGAACGCGCGTGCACACACACATAAACACACACACACACACACACACACACACACACACACACACACACAC
Source organism: Theodoxus fluviatilis (assembly GCA_034096865.1). Lineage (NCBI taxonomy): Eukaryota > Metazoa > Mollusca > Gastropoda > Cycloneritida > Neritidae > Theodoxus > Theodoxus fluviatilis. Next base: position 7,663 of record JAWQFJ010015065.1, on the reverse strand, counting down.
ACACACACACACACACACACACACACACACACACACACACACACAAACACACACACACACACTCATACACACACACACACACACACACACACACACACACACACACACACACACACACACACACACACACACACACACACATAAACACACACACACACACACACTCATACACACACACACACACACACACACACACACACACACACACACACACACACACACACACACACACACACACACACTCATACACACACACACACACACACACACACACACACACACACACACACTCATACACACACACACACACACACTCATACACACACACACACACACACACACACACACACACACACACACACACACACACACACACTCATACACACACACACACACACACTCATACACACACACACACACACACACACACACACACACACACACACACACACATACACACACACACACACACACACACACACATACACACACACACACACATAAACACACACACACACACACACTCATACACACACACACACACACACACACACACACACACACACACACACACACACACACACACACTCACACACACACACACAGAGTAACACAAACACAGAGTCACACACTCACACACAGAGTCACACACACACACACGCACACACACACACACACACATTAACTAACATACACAGTAACTAACACACACAGTAACTCACACACACAGTAACACACACATAATAACACACACACACACACAATAACACACACAATAACACACACACACAGAGTAACATCCACACAGTAGCGCGTGCACACACACACACACACACACACATACACACACACACCATAGAACACAGTCACACACACACACACACACACGTGCGCGCGCACACACAAACGGATGCACACGTATGCACCCATGTACACACGAATGAATGCATTTACATGCACAGGAGTATATATACACATACACGCATGCACACGCACATTTATAGAGGGACGGAGGAATTGACCGCCCACTGCCCAATTAGGGACAAACAGCAACCTGCAGAGGCGTTGAAAGCGGAATTAAAAAACTGTTTCCGACGACTATTCCTCGAACACCTTTTTGACCAAAGCGGTGTCATTCTCCCTGGAGCGTGTGGACTTTTTATTTCGCAAAACGAATCTGCTTGTAACGAAAATGCCCCGTGGGAACTGCCACGTGACAAGTACACACACGCTGATTGGCTGGCGATAGGTGCAGTCATTTCAGGTACAGTTCAGCGTCAATTGTTTATAATGGCCGGAGACGGGTTCCCCGGGGTCAAGCTAAAAGTAGTAGCAGCCGCCATATTTGTAGTGTCAGAACGGGAATGCAGTTAATGGTTACATTGCAGAAGAGGTATGTGTCCGTACTTTTTGAGGAATAAGATCTGTTGATGAGGGAAAAAACATGGCATCAAAGCATGAATAAAATATTGATCACAACTAAAAACAATCGAGAATACTAACAATGAATAAGTTTTACATTCATGATTTCTGCACTAAGTGATTTTAAATTGCCCTCCATTTGCTAAAATGAAATCCGATAACAGTTAATATACAGTTTCGTTTGCCTGACATGGCGAGAATGAGAAATACACGCAGATGTTGCGAGATCAGAATGTTTATTTTACAGCGATCGCGCGGGTTTTGACTCTGCCATCAACTGGGCGAATGCAGTTATTTAATGACACTACTGTCTGCACAGCAGAGCCACCCCAGTCGCCGTCAGACTTCGTTATTTACCACACTGGCAGTGTGCAGCTCTGCCAGCTATAGCGTCAAGACACTCCCCTCGATTAGCACGTTTTGTTTACAAAACGTTTGCACACAGATTTATAAACGTAAAATGATCCATTATCAATATTATCCATGATTTTTTGTTGTTATTAACTTTCTTTGTGTATTTTGATGCAACTGTCAATTTTTACCACCATCGACCGATCTTTGGTCGTTAAAAAGGACGCAAACATACCTGTTCTGCTGTGTTACCATTGACTGCGTTCCCGTTATATTACTACAAATATGGCGGCTGCGACTGTGTTTAGTTTGACCCGTCTGGATGTGACGACAACCCTTCTCTGACCATTGGACGAAACGTCTCTTCTCTCCCCCCTCTCTCTCTCTCTCTCTCTCTCTCTCTCTCTCTCTCTCTCTCTCTCTCTCTCTCTCTCCCCTCTCTCCCTCCTCCTCCTCCTTTCTTCCTTCACCCTTCACTCAGAATTCTCTCCCTGCAGTCCTTATTTGACATCCTCCAGTCTCATCCGTGGTAGAACCGAGAAAGTGGTGGTGGTGGAGACAGTGGCGACGTGTGCATGGTTTCTGCAGGTGGCAGGCGTTTTGAATAGAAAGAGAGAGTGGTGCTAACTGCAGTGTCACCTGGCTTGCTTTGCTCATTGCAGCGCTCTGAGGCTCGGGATTCTGCAGATAGCGCGACACAGCTGCAGGAGATTGCCCTTGAATATCGGAACTCTTCTCGTTCTACTACCAGTACTCCTCTACTTCCTTCTCAAGAGGAAGAGACCCCAGGTAGGCTGTGGACTGGAGACTGTGGGAGCCTTCTGTTCAAACAGAACACCACCGGGTAGCTGGTGCCAGTGTGAAAAATCTTCTTGCAGACTATGGGCTGTGCGCGTGGATGCGTCTGTGTCTTTTATGGCTGTGTTTATGCGTGATTGTGTGTGTTTATGACTGTCTCTGTGTCTGTTTGTCTGTCTGTCTGTCTGTCTGTCTGTCTGTCTGTCTGTCTGTCTGTCTGTCTCTGTCTGCCTGCCTGCCTTCCTGCCTGCCTGCCTGCCTGCCTGCCTGTCTGTCTGTATGTCTGTCTGTCTGTCTGTCTGTCTGTCTCTCTCTCTCTCTCTCTCTCTCACTCTCTCTCTCTCTCTCTCTCACTCTCTCTCTCTCTCTCTGTGGTTTGTGTGTGTTTATGTGTGCATGTTTGCATGGTGCAAATATGTGTGTTTACGTGTGTGTGTGTGTGTGTGTGTGTGTGAGTGTGCGTTGGTGCGCGCGGGCGCGCTCCTCGGGACGCATGCGTCGACTTGCGCGTGTGCGCGTCAGTGAGTTCGGGGAATATTCCATTACCGGTGGTCGTTTCCATTCCTGTGTACATTATCTTAGTTTGTCCTAGACACGCAAACGTGGATGAAATATCTCAAGTCTCCGACAACAGTCAGTTGTGCTTTACGCTGTTGCCTGCGAGAAAGACGCAGTATGGTAAAACTTTCGTTTCGTTGCAGCTAGGAGTACTCTGCCTTTTATTGATTTGAGCACAGGCTTTGCGGCCATTCGATCACGTGAATATGCTTACTGGGTAGTTTGTGACGTAGCGCAGGTGAAAAATAGACAGGCAGTCAACCGGACCTTTTCTCGTTCACACCTTAAAAAAATGGAATGCTTTGTTTTCAGCGGCCTACAACCTCAGTTCTCAGGCCTAGAGACGAGGGGCAGAGGGGGGTGAGACACTTCCAACGGAACCACCAGTGCACCAAGGCATGCTGGGAACTCCAGGGGAGAGCAGAGCCCACAGCGCCGCCTCTCTATGCAAATGAGGAAACTTCCTTTGAAACCGCGTCCCTGGCAACGGTGGTAACGGAAGTGACGTAGCGGACGTCATGGCCAAGGCATGAAACTGTTTTACCAGTCTTCCAAACTTCTAAACACCGCAGACTGGTTGGCTTGTCTGATTCCGGTGCCAGATTGCCTCCAACGCAACATGGTCTCAGTCCTGTGAGATGGCGGTAGAAAAGAAGATGGGCACAGCTTGTGTGATGCCCTCATCCGGGTTCCTGGAATGGCATCCTTGCGATTGATGATGGAAATAGTAATGTAGACCAACAGGAAGTCGGTATAGTTTGTCGTTCTTTGAGCTTCTAAAAGGAGCATTGAAAACATAGTTCCATCTCTGGATAGTCCGTTCTTCAGCATGGTACTTCAGATAAGCAGTCAAATATCAATGTAATGACGTTGTCTGTCTTCAATTTTGTAAAAAGCAGCCATTGATCACGTGTGCAGAACGCAAGCCAGAGAGCAAAGAAGAGCGCTTCCTTTACAACAGGAAGTGACGACTCCAGTGCAGATATCTAACGAGAGAAGGAGAGAAAGCGAGACAAGTGTGTAATCCTAGATCAGAATCTCTGACAGACTTTACAACACATGGGCAAACGGTGAAGGATTGTGACGTCTGATGTTTTCTGTACTGTGACTGACCAGCTCTGTAGATTATAATCCCAGTGGTGTGTATCTCACGCTTTGTGAAAGACGAAGGCCGGTGAAGCTGTGTGAAGATGTACGGCCTGTCAGCCTGTGTGGGCTTTGCCAGGACATTTACGGCCTGTCAGCCTGTGTGGGCTTTGCCAGGACATGTACGGCCTGTCAGCCTGTGTGGGCTTTGCCAGGACATGTACGGCCTGTCAGCCTGTGTGGGCTTTGCCAGGACATTTATCACAACAATAACTGGAGCAATAGCAAGCTATTCACCGTCTCAGAATCTCGTAAGAAGACGTGGTAGACCTGTTCTTGCCTCCAGCCCTGGGAGGGTAAGGCAGGTGTGGGCAGGGCAAGGCAGGGCAGGGCAGGGCAGGGTAGGGCAGGGCAAGGCAGGGCAGGGCAGGGCAGGGCAGGGTAGGCCAGGGAAAGGCAGGGCAGGGTAAGGCAGGGGAAGGCAGGGCAGGGCAGGGCAGGGCAGGGTAACAGGTTACCACTCCATATCAGTAGGCCAACATGGTTTCGAACCTTCCTTCACCGTCATGAAGTGCCCACTCAGGCGTCGTGTGAGTTGCCGTATCTCCATGGACTGACAACTCTGGTTGTGAAAGTTTCTGGTAGTGTGGTGCTGGTTTTATATTGGAGAGGTTTATTTGTACTGTGTACTTTGACCTGTAGTAGGATGTGTCAAGTGTCCAACAAGTTTGTCCTCTACACCTGGACGGGAATGATCAAACGCAACCCAACAAGAAAGCACTGACGAATACACACATGAAAGTATAAGCATCCACACATGTAAGCACGATCATGCACATGCGCGGGTGCACATACACACACACAGGCACACACAGACACACACAGACACACACATACACACTCACAAACACACACACGCACACACACATACACACATGCACACATAAA
>JAWQFJ010015064.1:30000-37056 GCA_034096865.1 Theodoxus fluviatilis | reverse complement strand
TCCTCCTCCATTCCCCTCACCCACCTCCCCCCCACCCCTTTTCCCACCTCCCACTCTCTTACCCCCCCTCCCTACCCCCCTTGCTGATTTCCACTACCCCAGCTACGTCCGCGCACCAGTTGCCTTCCTTCCCCTTCCTCTCCCCTCGTCGCTATCCGTCACCCTCTCCCCCTCTCGCTTCCTCTCCCCCAGGACTCGCCTTAACCGCCCTCCATCCACCACCGCCCATCCCAGCTCTCGGTCGTCCTCGTTCCACTCTCCCTATCTCCACACCTTCCTCTTTTCCATCGTTTCTTATTTTTCTTTGCTCGTTTTTTCATCTTGTCCTTCTCCCTTCCTTCCATCACCTCTTTCCCCTTCTTCCCCTGGTCTGCCTCTTCCATTGGAACGCTACCTCGTCCCTTCTCTCCATACTTTCTCCACACGTTTACTTTCCACTCCTCTCCTCCTCCCTTCCGTCACTTTCCTCTCCTTCCTCCTTTCCGTGCCTCCCCCCTCCTCTCCCCTATCCTCCTCCGCCTACACTTTCGTGCACTGCACTTGGCCTCAATCTCTCTATTCCCTCTCAAGCCTTCTGTTCTCACTCCTTTCTTGCCTCCTCTTTTGCGTCTGCTTTTTCCCTTCCGAGGCTATCTCGTCACGCTCTAGCTCAGGGTTCCGCATCGCTTTCGTCATCGCCACCTCCGCTTCTTTCCCCTCCCCCTTTCCTCCTCCTCCTCTTCCTCCTCCCTCTCTTTCCCTTCCTCCCTCTATACTTAGTAAATAGAAACGTCTACAAAGTGATGCACAATCTTTCCTCCTCCCCTTCCCTCGTTCTCTTCGCGGCCGAGTAGCTTAGTAAAACTCAATATACCATAGCCACTACACTCCTCAGACTTACACTGCTCTTTATTAACCACTAATTTTTCTTTTCCTTCTCCTCTCTGACCTCCACATGTGCCATCCTCTGCCGATTAACTTCTCCTTTTCTTTCCCTCCTCCGTCCGCCGTCCAACTCGTTTCCGTGAGGTATACGGCAATCCCCCACACTCTGCCGCAATCTTCTCCTCGCCAACCTAACGCTTCGCTCCACTAACATTTCTTCTTCGTGCGATATCTCACCCGCCCCCCTTCTACACCCCACGTGCCAAATCGTCCTCCATCCCGTTTTTCGCTCTACTTACCCAAAACGCTTCTCCCTCCTTCGCAATCGCAGTGCTCCAGTTCATCTGTTTAGGTACTCCTTCGCCTTCCTTATACAGCTACTCGTCCCTACCATAGTCCCATCACGACCCGATCCTTACCTGCCTCCTCCCTCCTCACAGGTCCTACCGCATCACATCCTCTCTCACTCCTTATCCAACTCCTCTACTTGCACACTAATCATCACTCATGAACTTCACCGCTCCTCCTCCCCTCTCCTCTGTTTCCCTATTCCTCTGACTCTCCTCTACCCACGATGTTTCTGTTCCTTTCCTCCCAGCATTATAATTCCTCGTCTCCCATTCCTCCGACTCGGCTGGTTCCCTATTCCACATACCCATTCTTCTGGCCTAGCACCTTAGTCCTGTCTCCTTGTGTCTATGCTGCTGGCGTGGCACCATCGTCTCACTCCCTCCCTTTCCTTTTCCCTCCCTCTTCGTACTCCTCCTCAATCCTGTCCACTCTCATCACCTTGCTTACGCTCCCTCTCTTCCGCCTCCTCCTACTCCATCTCGTCCTCCTCCTCCCCTCCTCCTCTCCTCCCTCCTCCCTTCCTCCTCCTCCTTTCTCCCTCTCTCCTCCTCTTCTTCCCCTCCTCCTCTTCCTCCACCTCCCTCCTCCTCCTCCTCCTCCTCCTCCTCCTCCTCCCTCCTCCTCTTCCTTCCCTACTCCTCCTCCCCCCTCCTCCTCCTCCTCCTTCTCCCTCCCTTCCCTTACTGGGGCACTACTTACTACTACTACTATTTAACGTACTATCTTTCTCCCGCACTATACCAGTCATCGAGTTGCATCATCATCATCATGACTATGATTCATCATCACGGATCGATCATCATCTATCATCCGTCTCTCATTCTCATCAATCGTTGCAGACCAAGCATTCCCTGGTGTACGAACTGTACCACAGGGTCTGGCGGTAATATAGTTGCTGATTGAAACCCTTAAGATCACCCCCACCTGGGGTCTAAATGGGTGTAGATGTGGCTGATTCTTTAGCTGATTAGGCTGAGTCTCAGTGTAGGCTGTGTGTAGTTGTACAGTATGCCCTTGTTGTTCTGGTGTTGTTGTTGTGTGTTGTGTGTGTATGTGTGTGACATGTGTGTGTTTTCCTTGCTTAAAAGGAATGGAGAGTACAGTTAGAAATTTTAACTAATGTCCTTGCTTTTTCATTTGACTATGGTGATGTATGATATTTTGCCAAGCAATTTTTGAAGTGCCTTTTTTGTGGTTCTTAAAGGGAAATAGAAAGATTATCAATATCCTTATGTGTTGAGGGGAATCATTTTTCCCCTTCCTCCCCCCCCCTCCCCCCCTTCCCCCCCCCCCTCCCAATCACACTGTTCTCCAGTCCTTTACCCTCCAGTTATATGTTGCATTTTTTCGATTCAGAGCAGTCTTTGTTCGATACTTCCGGTCTCAGCAAAGCATGTGTACAGCATGTTTTTTCCTTAATTCGCATCGCGCGGTTCTTCGTCCAGCTCAAATATTTTCATCAAGAACAATTTTAGATCATCTATTACGCTCCTCAGTCAATTTCCCCAACCCCCCCTCTTCACACTTACTCTCCTCGCTATTCCCAGTTAAGTACCCTGTCTTGTTGGAGTGGGCCATTTTCTCCTGTTTGCTTTCTCAATCTCATCTTGCGAGAATCAGAGGTCACTTAGACCTCTCGTCTGACCACACAGAGACAGGTTTTACAGAGACTTAACGACTGCTGACCGGCTGAACATGACTGGTCTTCGGTACTGGGATCACATGGGGTCTATGGGTTCAGTTGCTTTTGGCCTCTTTGTATGAAACTTACTCTTGTTGGATCCTTGAGGAGTCTATGGAAACTCTGGTGTTGATCACTAAAATGAAACCCATTTCGACAATAACCTTTTCAATATGCCATTGCAAATTTGCATTTTAATTATGGAGTAGCAATTATTCACACTCTGTGCAATAACATTTTTCTATTCATCTCAGTACCTATCTGTCCTACAAGATGGCTCCTTCGTTCTCGCCCTTGCGTGTCCTAACTTCCACTCAGTCGTCCATGCGGTTTCATCCTGATAACAGGCTAAAAACGAAGGATGTTTCGCAATATCTCTCTACTCCATCATGCATCGTAGAGATCATTCTGTCTCGACACCGCCCCCCACGCTCCTCCTCCATTCCCTTTCTCGTCTTCTTTTCCTTTTCTGCTATTGTCCGTGACCGCTCTTCGTTCCGATACTCACAGCCTATCGACCACCCGCCACTCGCACACTCCACCTCCTTCTGTTGGACCATAGGCACTTCCGCAACATCCAAGATTTTTCCCTCTAACTCCATTCCCCATCCATTCTCTATCTCCTTCCCGTGACATCTTCAAGCTCCTATTCAAATATTGGTTTTCAGATTTTCTTTTCGCCTCCATCCACGCACAGCAGACTAGCAGCAGAGAGGTCGTACGCAACCCTAGAGCACACCGCAGCAGCTGGCTCAACGTCCCCATTCTCGACAGACCCAGGAGAGCGATCCAGAGACTTGCTCTCTCGCACGAGCATCACGCAGACTACGAGAGATCAGAGCGGCCATCTGTCGAGAGTCAGCAGAGCTCCCCCACAGCATGCAGAGAGAGAGTCAAGAACGAGAGACCCACGAATCAGAGTACGAGATCTCAGATACGAGGATGTCGGAGTGTGTAGCAGCCATCCCCCCCCCTCAGCCAGCCTGTATGGCCCCGATACCTACATTATCTCCATGGAAAACGCTCCCCCTTCCGCAATCTTGTCCTCTCCCTCACACATACACACACACACCACACCAACACCAACACACACACACACACTCACACACACCACAATCCAACACCAAACTCTTTAATATCTGATTGTATCAAGTGCAGAAACTGAGCTACCAGTTGCAAATCGTTTGCAAGCTCTATTGCAGCACTATGTAAAGTTTTCCAATCAAACCATGGTGTTGTTTTGCATTGGCGTGAATTTATCCTTTCTCCCACTTGATATCCCCCTCTCTCTCCCTTTAATATGTTGCCAATTTTTCAATGCATTCATCACCATTCACACTTCGAATGGATTACTTTTCACTTTTGTTTTTTGACTGCGTATATAAGTGTGTGTTACAGGCCATCATCTCACCCATTTGCAACTGCTGTTGCTGCTAGTCAATTTTTCGTTTGACCTAGATTTTAACCTGTATTCTCGACCATCGATTTACAGCTTTTCCTTTTTTCGTATGTGTTGTGTCACTCAGAGTTTTTTTTTCTTTCCATCCTACCTACACTATTAGTATCAACTACAACTTTTTTTCTTCCCGTTCTGATATCTGTTCAATTTTTGCCTTTCCTTGCAAAATCCCCTTCCCATCACTAGTTTTCTTACCTGGCATCCCCTTAATACGAGTAGCTCAATCACTTGTACTCCCTTCTGCCTACTTAGTTCATCTGTGCCGGAACAGTATATTTTGATTATAACTTCCCAAACTTGATGGTCTTGAGGGTCCCATTATCCGAATACCATTTCACTTGGCAGACTTTTTTATGTTTTAGATTACCCTCTCTGTTGCCTTCGGTTTTTCCAGTGGTATCCCCAGTTTCTTCCACCACCTTCACAAACTTTTTCCTCTCTCCCCAGATTGTGGCCTTTCAGGAATTTTAAACCCTTCTGTATCCTCACAATTCACACTTTCCTTCCCCCATGCTTGTCCTCTCTTCTCATTCAATCGAAAACAACAGACGAGTAGGAGTGGAAGTGTGTTATAAGAAGAGATAGTTCGAGAGAATGTTCCGTACTTATATGGTATTAGATTGGTGATTACACTTTAACAAATTATTTCTTGCAACATGTATATCCGAGAAAGTGTGAATGGTGAGAATACATTAAAAATCTGGCAACAGAGAGAAAAGTGTGAATGGTGAGGATACATGAAAAATCTGGCAACAGAGAGAAAAGTGTGAATGGTGAGGATACAGGAAAAATCTGGCAACAGAGAGAAAAGTGTGAATGGTGAGGATGCAGGAAAAATCTGACAACAGAGAGAAAAGTGTGAATGGTGAGGATGCAGAAAAAATCTGACAACAGAAAGAAAAGTGTAAATGGTGAGAATACAGGTAAAATCTGGCAACAAATTGAGAGAACAGTGCAAATGGTGAGAATGCCTGAAAAATTTCGCAGCAAAACAAAGAAGAAAGTGTGAATGGTGAGAATGCATGAAAAATCTGGCAACATATTAAGAGGGAAGAGAGAAAGGTGGAAATTTGCATGCACAACCATGGTTGAAACTTTCAATGTGCAATAGCTTGCAAATGTGCAGGTCTCAGTTCTCACTGATACCATCAGATATAAAGAGTTTGTGTGTGTGTGTGTGTGTGTGTGTGTGTGTGTGTGTGTGTGTGTGTGTGTGAGAGAGAGAGAGAGAGAGAGAGAGAGAGAGAGAGAGAGAGAGAGAGAAGAGAGAGAGAGAGAGAGAGAGAGAGAGAGAGAGAGAGAGAGCATTTCCATTAAAATTCTGAGAGAAGTTCATGAACACTGTTTCCATACTCCAGTGACCCACAAGAGTAAGTTTCATACAAAGAGCCAAAGCAACTGACCCATCGACCCATCGTCCCATCCAGACCAGTCATGTTCAGTCAGTCAGTTAGTCTCTGTAAATCTGTCTCTGTGTGTCAGACAGTCTCTCTCTATTCTCAATGAAACACAGAAAATGGCCAAAGACAGGGTACTTACTGGAAGCGTGTGAAGTGGGGGTTGGGAATTCTGGCTATTGAATCTAAAGGGTTCTTCATGAAATATTTGCTGGACAACCGCTCTGCAATTAAGGAAAAACATGCTTCACATGCTTGCTGACCAGAAGTATCACAAGCTGCTCTGAATCAAATCAACATATAACTGAGGGTAAGACTGCACGTGTGATGGAGAAAATGATCCCTCAACCATATATATATTTCATTTCTTTAAGAACACAAAAAGGCACTTCAAAATTGCTGGAATATCATAATCACATATCAAAAAGCAGGTACATTAGTAAAATTTCTCTCTCTCCATCCTTTAAGCAAGCAAACACACACACACACATACACACACACACACACACACACACAAAGGCATACTGTACACTTACCACACAGCCTACACTGAGACTCAGCTAAATCAGCTAAATCAGCCACTCACCCATGTTACCCCAGGTGAAAGGGTTGCTCTGCCCTGTGGTACAGTTGTACACCAGGCACTGCTTGGGTCTGCAACATTGATGATGATGATAGACGATGATAGATGATGATGATGATGATGATGATGATGATGATGATGATGATGGTATGGAGGAAGAGTAGTAGTAGTAGTAGTAGTAGTAGTAGTAGGAGGAGGAGGAGGAGGAGGAGGAGGAGGAGGAGGAGGAAGAGGAGGAGGAGGAGGAGGAGGAGGAGGAGGAGGAGGAGGAGGGGGAGGAGCAGCAGCAGCAGGAGCAGGAAGAAGAGGAGGAAAAGGAAGAGGAGGAGGAGGAGGAGGAGGAGGAGGAGGAGGAGGAGGAGGAGGAGGAGAGGAGGAGGAGGAGGAGGAGGAGGAGGAGGAGGAGGAGGAGGAGGAGGAGGAGGGGGAGCAGCAGCAGCAGGAGCAGGAAGAAGAGGAGGAAAAGGAGGAGGAGGAGGACAGGGAGAAAGAGGAGAGGGAGAAAGAGGAGAGGGAGGAGGAGGAGGAGGAGGAGGAGGAGGAGGAGGAGGAGGAGGAGGAGGAGGAGGAGGAGGAGGAGGAGGAGGTGGGACAGGAGGAGGAGGAGGAGGAGGAACAGGAGGAGGAGGAGGAGGAGGAGGGGGAGGGGGAGGAGAAGGGGGAGGGGGAGGAAGAGGAGGAGGGGGAAGGGGAGGGGGAGGAACAGGAGGAGGAGGAGGAA